>MU857634.1:0-210960 GCA_033296725.1 Corynascus novoguineensis
GATCGGCTGACTCTCTACCCGGCAACACCTCCAGAGACAGCATCTCCCGACTCCCGTACACCGTCTATAGGCTTGCCAGTCTCGGGCGTCGATAAGATTATTGCTGAAATTCGTAATCGCATTTGTGGCCGAGTCGAGGTCGAAGAGGAGTGATGGTGTATCAGCCTCAGCCACGACGAGTTCAAGGCTTTTAAGGCGCGCTTTGAAGCCGAAGGGGATTACCGCTGGCCAAAGTAGGTAGACCTGTTATCTAGCACCGTATTGGCTAACCTCTGGTTAGGTACGACTACTTCCCTCACCTCGCCAAATTCATCCTGTGTATGGCGGGTACTGTCCACGAAGGCGTTATCTCAGGATTCGAAGAACTAGTCACAGAGCAATTACCAATATTAAACGAGGTAGCGACCAAATCGCTGCCGATTTCGCTCGATACATACACGCAAGAGGAAGTCCTAAGATTGAGAGAGATGGTGGTTCCCATTGCCTAGACGGGTCGTTTACGCATCGAGATACGACAGAACTTGGTATCATCCTGGAGGTCTCACATTCACAAAAATTCCAAGGTTTGCCGTTCCTCGCAGATGAATATATCCTAGGTTCAAATGGGCTAACCCAGGTTATTATCGGGATCGAACTTGAGTACCAGGGAAAAGGAGCAAGAGTTCGAGTATGGCGACCAAACAAGACCAAGAAGAATGGGGAAACGATCATTACAGCAAAAGAGACCTTTAAGGGCACCTTTTGGGATACAAATGGGAATTTGGTCTATAGCGGACGGAATCTCCGGATTTGGCTAAAGGATTTTGGTAACGAGCTTGATTGCCTTAGAATCCAAAAGGCCCAAGAGGTGATTACCATTTCTTTTGCTCGATTGTATGAGTTGGTACAGGAGAGTGAGGCTCTTTATCAGACATAGAAGCGGAGGCGGGGGTCGGATGAGGTTCTCGAAGGTAGAAGCAGGCAAAAGATGGTCAAGCAGAAGACGGTCCACCCGTCACCAGAGAAACTCACAACCTCAGACGAGGAACGGTTCAAGGCAGCCGAGGAAGAAGTCGAGAAGCAGCTCAGCGACCAGGGGTAGTGTAGCTAATCTAAAGACTCAATTTTACCGGTGTGAGGCAGGCCTTCAACAGTGCTCCATATCTGCACCACAGGTGCTCCGCCAGTGCACCACAGTGTGCTCTCCTACTGCTCCGTCAACAATATAGCCCCTTCAGTCTGGAACTAGAGGAGTGTTGAGATAAGATTGGCAAGCCGAAGGGGAATGTTGTCCATGATTGTCTACCACCCGTTACTACGAGCGTAAGTATAATGTACAAATTTGCGCCAGCGGAAGGAAACTGCGACGTCATTGAATAGGACATTGATAAACTTGCTTGGCCTGCGCCAGAACCAGCAATTGAATCTCAGCGAGGACCATGGTCAAAGTTTATATCCGTTGGTTAGATGGCCATCCACGATATGTCGGGTACCATTGTCTCTACGATGATTTTCGCCGGGTGGTGTCTTTAATCAACCCGACCCATCATTGGGGTCCATTATAGCACACATCAGGTAATGGAGTATCGAGTTCCTAAATTCAACAGCGAAGGTGTATCGAAGTTTAAGCAGGAAACGATTGCAATTCTGATTGCTTTGTGCATGATTGTCTAATGCAGAGGTGTGTATTCCCCTAGAAATCAGGCCTCGGCATCCCTTTTCATGGTTTCTGCGATCCATTTCACAGTGGGCTCAGAGATTTTGTTCATCTCCTCATCTGTCATCTTGTTGGCAGCGAGGTACTTATTCGGCCCCGGAATATTAGCACCTTTCTGGAAGCCTGGACGCTCAAGCAACCCCCAGAACCACTTAGAAACGTTCGGGAACTCTTCGATGGCGGGTAATCCAGCGTACCCTAAAACCGGTTATAAAGAGATTTCACGGTATATGCGCATGATAATACTTACTGGTCGCAGAAACCCACGGCCAGATGGCGATGTCGGCAATCGTGAGACGATCACCAACCAAAAAGCTGGTTCCTTTCTTGGCAAGATGGCCATCTAGTACTCGAAGCAAGCGGCGGCTCTCATTGACGAAACGGTCAATCGAGTACTGGTGTACCCCCACCGCGGAACCTGTGGGAAGACGTTAGAGGGGTTCCCGACCTTGCGCGGTCTTCTCTTACGTACGAGTGAAGAAGTTAGACTGGCCTAACATAGGTCCGAGGCCACCCATTTGCCACATTAACTACGGAAGAATTAGCTGGAGGTACTTCACCCAGATAAAGCAGACCGATCAGGATATTTCGATCCCTTACCCAGCTAATTGTCTCCCAGTGCTCCTTGGTTGCGTAGGGATAAGAAATCAGGTGGTCCTTGTCGTATGTCGCCACCAGGTACTCCAGTATAGCTCCCGACTCGAAGATCTTGAGCTCCACGCCGTCGGCTGTCATGTCGGTGATGGCCGGGATACGTCCATTGGGGTTAATCTCAGTAAACCACGGCTCCTTTTGCTCGTTCTTGAACATATCAATCTGCACCAGCTGTGGGGTGTGTCAGGCTCCTACCCCATCCGGGAGAAAAGGTAGTGTCACGACAATACCTGGTATTCAAGCCCAAGCTCCTCCAGAGCGATATGGATTTTCAATCCATTAGGTGTGCCCTCGCTGTACGCAGTGATGTTGGTCTTGGTCGTCATCTTGAGTTATACCTGCTCATTCGCTTCAGGCCATCAAGATTTGGTTGGTGTTTGTGCAGCGGGAGATTTCAACGAAGATTCCAGAGCGCGCAGAACTATGAACATAAATACTTCAAAAACCATACGTCCTGCTTAATAATGTGTCAACATGATCTAAGTCTCCGCGGAACGTCTGCTTGCAGTCTGACAACTGTGACGGCACGGTCGGATTGGCGTCTCAATTAATAATGAAAAGGCTGGATGTCGGAAACCAGACCGAGCTTAATTCATGTCTTCTGTGAGAGACAAAGTAGGAGCCTCAGTCTAGGTTGCTGTAAGATGCCAGGGACCTGATACCCGATCAGGAAAAGTGCATGACTCAAGTCTAAGAATCCATCGGCTTATCAGTCTCCTGTAAGATGACGAGGAAGGCATTGGTCGGCGGGGGTCCCGTGAATCGTTTGGCTTGGTTTGAGGGCTATCTGCATGCGAGAAAGGACAGGCTGCCTGGGCGTAGGACTGCCATTAGTTTGTTTTTCTGGACGGGCGATATCAGGCTGCCTCTAAAAATATGTGTTACGTAGTACTTCCGGCAAGATGCTAGGGACCAAATACCCGATTCGGAAAAGCCCCAACAACCTTCAGAGCCGGCTAGGCACATGGGCGGGTTCGGCGCGGAGGCGCGGAGACGATGGGTAGAAGTTCTGATAATCTCCGATGATGACTAAGGGCTCGTAATGATGGTAATCCCTAACACCAGGAAGCAATCTTATGGAGATCTCCGTAGGTCTCCTTCTTCTTCCGTCTCTCTTTGCCTTCCTTTGGCCTTTGCCTCCCATGCCCTTGTCAACCCCAACCCTCCCCCCCACCCAAACAAATCGCCATACCACCACCATGAGCCCTTCCAAGCAGCAACGACTCCTCTGGGTGCACTCCACCGAACCGACAGGTATCCGCTGTCGTGATAAGACCACAATGACGAAAATTCGTCGCCATATCATGGAAGATATTGGAATATCACGACGCAAGCCCCAACGAAATCCACAGTTCGTCATTGAGATTGGGTCTCCTCCTACGTTTCCCAATCACCCGGATGTGAATTCTCTCTTGCCGCCCTTCTGGAGCCAGGATCCGCTCAGCGTTCTGGAACAACAGTGGCAGATGGACACCTTCTCAGCGTACGGCATATCTTTATTGGCTGCCGAGGGCAAGAGACTACTCTGCAATGCAGATGCATGGACTTCCGAGGGCTTCACATTCCCCTTTGCATTCACATCGTCCGCATTCCTCCGCCACTTCAGTGCCATATTCTCCAACTCATCCGTGCTCAAGGGAATCTACCACCAGTCATCTGGGAGAATCAGAGTCATGGCATTAGAACGCTCCTTGGGGACAATCTCGTGCATAGAGGCGACTGTGGCTAATCCTAGCTTTGACGTAGCGACAGCGGATCGTGTCATTTCCGCTGTCCTGTCCGTCATTTGTTATAATGTAAGTGGAACGCATGGCTCGTACCGTCACTTTAAATGTCGCTGATGGTCGTTCCGCTAGCTCTTGAACCTCGAATTTGATCAAGCACGTGTTCATTTGGACGGCCTTGGCGGGTTGATTGCTGCCAGAGGCGGGATACAGTCTCTGAAGGGTAACAATGAGCTGAGATTGATGATTTTCTGGTACGGCCATTTGGATTAGTCCTTCAATTGTAGCTAACATGGGGATCCTAAGATCGACGTTGCGGCATACTTGCTGTTCAACACGAGGCCACGATATCCGCTGCCCGTAGACCTCACCCCGGTAATAATCCACACAGACCCATCAAAGAGTTTACCGATGCCGCTCTCGAGAATTCTTGCGACTGCCGAAACTGAAGTCGGTGTGCAGCTGACGCACATCCCGGTTTGCGTAGCCGGCTTGAGCGAACTAGCCATCACCATTGAGTCAGAACTGGCTGTGAGAGGAAATGCCTTGTGGAATGATGAGATTTTTCTGGGGTTACGAATTAACCCCTTGGCGCACCGTTTGTTTGACCGCACAGGGCGAACTACCAGATTTTCTCCTCATTTGGATCAGACTTTGGAATCCATACGACTAGGGGTCATCGTTTGGATTATCTGGGCGAAACGCATGTGTCGATCATGGCCCGGCTCTCCTATGGCATATGTACCAGAGTTGCTGGACATGCTCAGTGTGGAGTCAAGCTGGGCGCCAAACATCGCGTCGGGTGCTTCGGATGATATCCTGTCTGTGAGGCTCTGGCTCAGTGTTCTCTGCAGTATTGCGTCTCGTCACGGATCGTGCGAACGAGAAACTGCTGTCAGACTGATTGCAGAAGATATGCATCGACTAAACCGAAAAGAATGGGGCGATGTCATGGTGCGTGTACGGCAGATGCCCTGGATCAGCTCCTTTGAGACACCCTTGTCCGAAGTAAGAAGCCATGTCCAATTGCTTCATGTCTCATAATAGCCGCATTTAGTGGGTAGCTTGTTGGGAAATAGATCGGAACTTTTCACCACAGAGGATAATCAGACAAGGATCTTCTTCCTTTTGCAACCCTATCCAGCTTTACCATTATCGACACAGCATGATAATCTAATGATAGATATAATACCCTTGGCCATGGACGCAGAAATTAAGCAGCAGAAATACGCAATTCGTAGAAAGGAATGAGTGAGCTTAGAAGGGGGGGGGTTTCCTGAGAGTGTAATGGAGGTCACACGCAACGCTCCGAAATCTGGGGCCAGGAAAGAAAAGCCGCAGATGGTGTGTGTCCTTGATTCGTAATCAAGCCTAGCTAGCTGTAACTCGTTTTCTCAATTATTAAGCCGTTGATTATAAGAAACGATACACCTGCTCCGCTGGTCATTTTCGACCTCGTCCCTCAGAGATTCTGATTATGCCCTTAGATACCCCTCGTCTGATATCCTCCATCCATCAATTCTCAATTCGATTCTAACTGTGTGGCTAGTCTTATATCAAATATGTCAACATTCTCAAGCCATCCGAGAGTCATCGTCGTCCTTGGAGCCACGGGACACCAAGGCGGTGGCGTTGTTCGGGCGTTGCTCAAGTCCCAATCGTGGATTGTCCGAGCTGGCACTCGCGACCCGGGTTCGTCCAAGGCCCAGAAGCTCCTGGCCGAGGAGCAAAACAATGATGGCCGGTTGCAAGTTGTCGTTGCACACGTGTACAATATCGAGACTCTCCGAAAGGCCTTTACTGGCGCCTATGGAGTCTTTGCCATTACCAGCGAGTCGCATCCTGACAAAAAGATAGTTGATGAAGAGGAGATGCAGCACGAAATCAAGGCCGGACGTAACATTGTTCTCGCCGCCAAGGAGTGCAATGTTCAACATTTTGTATTCAGCAGCCTGCCTGACATGATGCAGGCCACATCTGGCCAGTTTCCTAAGCTCTACCACATGAACAACAAGCATGCCGTCGAGAAGATTGCCAGAGAAGAGCTCCCAGGAAGAGTCACTTGTCTCATACCGGGGTTTTTCTACACGAACCTACTATGGCGACAGTATTGTCGACGTCAGGGTATGTCGAGCTGCACCTTATCTGAATCCCCACATAGCCCCAAGATATGTTTCTATCGAAGGTTAGGAAAGAAACCAAACTGATTTTCTCTCCCACTTCTACACGGCGTAGAGGATGGCGTTGCTAGGTTCTGCTATCCAATTCCGTCGGACCAGGTGGTCCAGTGGACAGATCCGGATCATGACATGGGCGCATTCGCAGCAAGTGAGTTCAACATCCCATCTCCATACCAAGAGAACGAAAAAAAAAAAAAAAAAAAAAAAAGCAACGGGGATGAGACAAGAACGGGTCTCCTAACGTGCGATTTCTGTCTAATCATATTTGTTATAACGTAACAGAAGTATTCAACTTAGGCGTCGATCGGACGCGCGGCAAGACGTACCTCGTCATGACCCCCCCGGTCACGCCGCAGGAGATGGCAGAGACCTTCACGAGAGTCACTGGGCAGCCAGCCATTCACTCCCCAACATCAGTTGAAGAGTTTGGCGATATGACGGCTAAATTTGTCGGACCACCTTTCAAAGAGGACGCCAAGCAGATGATGCAATGGGCCGCCATTACTCCAAAGAGCAAGGTCGCCTACGGGGCTCTGGATCCACACGTAGACCGCTCCGCTGAGGAACTTGGGCTGACTGCTACTTCATTCGAAGCGTGGCTTAAGAGGAGCGGCTGGAGAGGTCCGGATCGCGAGTAAATGGCGTCAAGCGAGCGCCAGTTTTGCTTGGACAAAAACAGTGACTGCTAAGGATATAAGATGATTGTTGCAAAGGACTCATGAACTCTGTTGCCAAATGGAAAGGAAAAATTTCTTACACACAATTGAGACCATTAGGGCATTAAGCCCAGCAGCAGCAGCAGCAGCAGCAGCAGCATCAGCACCTTGATTCCCAGTACGAAGGATGTGTAGGGTTGAAACACCTGTCATGGCATGTTATCTCATAATCGAGCGAGATGGATCCTTCCGGTTCTACTCTCA
Source organism: Corynascus novoguineensis (assembly GCA_033296725.1). NCBI lineage: Eukaryota > Fungi > Ascomycota > Sordariomycetes > Sordariales > Chaetomiaceae > Corynascus > Corynascus novoguineensis. Next base: position 7,175 of record MU857634.1, read on the forward strand.
GCATCTATCTGCCTGTCGTCCCGACAATTGCGAAGGTAACAGGGGGGAGCTCCTCTCGCCTCTAGCCGTTGGCCCGTTCAAAACTGGCATATATCGCGGGATCATGAGGGTGATATCACATATGGTAAACGAATAAATCAGTATCAATCCACCTCCTAGTCGTCTACTCTACTTCCTCAATCCTAGGCCGAGCGGATCCCAAACTATCGCTGCTATCCGCTGCCGCAGCGCTCCTCTCCGGGTTGACCTCAAGCCCAGCCAGCCTGGTCAGCCCGCCACCAAGATGAGCAGGAGACATAGCACCTTGGGGCGGCAGCAGCCTCACAACCTGCCAGTCTTCCAAACTCTCTATCACATCCTTGGCGTGCTGCACCACCAGCCCGTCATTATCCGTCTCGGCCACGTACCGTAGGGTGCGCATCACATCCTCCTGCGCCTGCTGGCCGAAACCGAATCCCAAGTCCCGTCCCTTCTCGCGGGCGTCTTCGAGCGCCCGCAAGAAGCTGAGCACAAGCACAACGGCCGCCCTCCGCAAAATCCCCTTCTCCACCTCCCGCTCCAGCTGCAGCACGGCCATAGAGAGGTCTACCGCCCCCAAGACCAACTCCCGACCCAGCCCGACCACGTTCACCTCGACGGCCGCCCCAAGGATGGACAACGACGACGCCCGAACCCGCACATCCTCGCTCCCGCGCTGGCCCTCCCATCCTTGCACGATCCGCTCAAGAACCTCCTTCCGCCGCCGTCTCTCCTCGGGCGTGACCGAATGGTGGTGGTGGTCGTCGTTGTCGTCAGCGGGATCTTCGTCGTCATCGTCACTCAGGTCTGGCAGCTCGCCGCCCCAGGCGTCGCGGGCCTCACGCTCGCGCCGCACCCGCGCGGCCTTATCCCTCTGACGGCGGGCCTCGGTCCGGGGCCGCCGGGGCCGTCGGCCGGCCACCGTCAGCAACGCAGTGCCGGCGTCGCGGGCTAGCTCGCCTGCGAAAGTCTCGCCCAGGCGTTGAATGACCTGCAACAGGGCCTCGCCAGCGCGTAGGCGCGCGTCGAGAGTGTGTGCCTCGCGGGCATCGACGAAACGATCCATCAGCTCGCGCACGACGGACCGCGGATGCGCGTCGCATAAGAGCGTGTACAGCTTGATGACGCGCAGGTAGATGTACTCGTCTGAGTCGGCGATCAGACTGGTCAGGAGGACCAGGACCCCCGGTACGTCAAGCACCGGCGAGCGGGAGACTACGAGGGTTGAGATGAGGTTCAGCCCTTCGGAGCGCACGGGCGGCGGTGAGTCAGGTGCTGTGATGTACGAGATGGCGAGGTTGTAGGTCTTGCGGTCCTCGATCTGCCGGTCAGTAGGCGCAGTCCCCGCCGAGTCGGCCGGATCCACCTCGTCACGGTAAAGAAGCAGGAGGCGTAGATTCGTAGCGGTCTGGGAGAGGCTCGCAGCGGATTTGGATAGAGAGTCAAGCGAGGACTCGATAAGAGTCAATGTTTCCGGGTCAACGCGCGATTTTTGAAAGCCGGGTGTTGTGACGATCATATTCAGGAGACTGAGCGCCACGCCGGTTACTTCGTCCTCCTCGTCTGCCTTGCCCCCTACGCCAGCCAATATCTGACAGACCAGATCAAGGATGTGCTTCGGTTGTGTGGCAAGCTTCTCGGGGAATTTCTCCATCATAGCCTGGAGCGTCTTCATCTCTGTCAGCTGGGTGATGGGATCCTGCTGTTCATCATGCTTGAGACTGATGTCGGGTCCGTCTGTGCTCTTGGCTGATATGAGCCACCTCTTGAAGAGTTCGAGAAAGGCAACAGAGATATCGGCATCAGAAAGTGTCGACGTGACTAGGTCCAGAAGTCGTGGAATCTTGCGGTCAATGTCCTCTAACGTGAGCTCAGATGGAGATGCGCCGCCGATTCTCATGGAATGCTTCGTATCAACAATTGCAATCCCATTGTCTCTTGTAGCCTTGTACATCCACTCTGTATTGCTCTTCTCGTAGCCACCGACGTAGCCCATGTTCTGGACGAGCAGTAGGATAAGTTCAGGGGACGGTGTCAGCTTGAGAAATATCTTTAGCAGCGCACGAGCAGGTTCTAGGACTTTCTCTACGACTCTCTGCTCAGGGATTTCGTCCCAGGACGCAAGCGCCCAAAGAGAAAGCAGCAGTGGAGAAAGCAGTCGTTTGCACAAGCCTGGGTTAGGGTGCGCAACGACTAGTGCATGCAGCCTATGAAGGGCCGTTGACAGATCGCCGCATGAAACAAGAACTCTGTCCTTGCTGAGGTCGATGATTCCATCGTCGTCAACCCCCGTTGTGTTCACAGCACCAGGAGGGGGCTTGATGTGGAAGAGCATCGGCTCGGCAAGGCACTTCCAACCGGCGGTCCCTTGGCGCCCGTTAGTGAGCTACGCACAGAAAAGAACGTGAAAGCAGAATAGCATACCAGGAGCCCCAGTGGACTTCTTTCCCAAGATCCCGAAGCCGATAATGTAAGAAGCGGCCTTGACCAACTCAGGCTCGTCGTCTCCCTTATCAAGCAACGCTAGCAGTTGCGGGCCGATGGCCGCGTACCAGTTTTCTGGCGTTACAGATGCAGGCGCTGTAGATAAGAGGTTGGAGGCAAGATTTAGGGCATCTTGGGTGATGTTCGCTCCCCTTTTCTGGGGAACGGCCGCCTCGGACACCTTGACCGTGCTCGAGGGATGCACCGAGAAGACGAACTCAAGTGTTGTCCGCACGCCATCTGAACGCTCGATGGGCATTCGGGTCAATTTCTCAATGAACCTCTGGCGCAGCCAAGGCGGTGTCGCCCCGGGTTTAATGAGGGCGTTGAGGGCTCCCAGCGCATTGAGGGTCTTGGTTCTGGAAGTTGTGAAATTGTTAGACAACAAGTCAAAATGAAGGGAAGAATGTCGCCCTCGGCTTGCCTCGCGACCAAGTCATCAAAATCCTTGACAGCTTGTGCCCGGCTATTCTCGGATACGTCAGGGTCAAAGGCTTTGCGCCCGGACTCGGCAAATGATTCGATCAATTTGCGGCGAGCATCCATTCTGTAGCAGTGAGTTGAAGAGTTTACGGATTACGCTCGTCGATTCGAGCGTTGAGACCCAGAAGGGCTAAATGTGGGCCGCTTCTCACAAAGCCAGTGCAACGACTTGAACGCCACTTGCCAGCCATTCGACGATGGCGTCATTGATGAATAACATGCCCGTCCCATTCTACGCAGAGAATAAAGAAGCATAAAGAGTATGGAAAAGAGAAAAAATAATGACAGAATCGTTGAATCTAAACACAGTAGTTGGTTACCAGGTTAAATAGTTCGTCCAGTGGCTTGGACTTTCCCACCTTTGGATGGAATGGAAGTCTAGGAAGGTGGGGCACCGCCCAGACCACCCTCCCCTGCAAGCACCGACGCGTCTCTTCAACTTCCACGCGCGTCCCATCGCTCCTCGACCTGCTTCTCACTCCTCACCCTTCAAAACTGCAAATCTGCCTTCACACTATCCGACAGGAAACGTCTCGATCCGATGCACATTGAACACAGGAGACCAGCTCGAGATGCAGATTCTGTCGATTCCACATCGAGATACACAACCACCGACCGCAATTCCAAGAGTCGACGTGCCCTCCCAGGCAAACGTCTTTCGCCTTGAGCTACCCATCACGCACGACGCCTCCCCCACAGTTCTCCGATTCCGATTTTCCGAAAGGAATGTCACTCTGACCACTCCCGGGGACTGGAAAACCCGCAGTACGTCGCAGCTTCGATCCCGTATCGGGTACCTCTCAAGCTTGCCGCGTTTGGATCTACTGTGGTCAATTCCTTGTTCCGCCCGGGCAAGCCAGTCCCGCGGGAGCGAATCGGTCTCGGAACTTAACCCTAAGCTGCTTTTTGGTTCAGCAAGTCTTGCGCTTTCATAGTCATTCGGCCCTCGTCTTCTATGCCTGCGTCGTCCGACGGGTCGCAGCTGCGGGCCGCTGAAAAGCGGTGCAGTCTTGGCTCCGGCGACGACAGGGGCGGACCGGCGAGGTCCGAGCTCCAGTCACCCATAGGGTGGGCGACTGTCTCTTCCCATGAGTCCACACGGTAAGCGCCTCTGGCCCGAGGCCGCTCGTCGGGAAAGGGACACTGGAACTCGTACTCTGGTCACGATGGACTGTCTACGGCGGTGTTGGCAAAGACGATTGAGGAAGGGCGGGGTACACCCGGGCAGTCCCATCTGCTCGCATGCTCTTTGCGGTTGTCCACCTTTGGGGCAGCCTCCGGAAGGAGAGGGAGAGCGCAGCCTGGGCTCCACACGATCAACCAAGACATTTCATCCCTCCACCCACAGCTCGCCTCGCAGGAATCACCCCCCCCCCCGGTGAGCGAGGGCTGTCAGGCTACACACGGAGATGTCGACGGATGATATCTACTCCGCCGTGCTGTCACGCTCTCGGTACCCTCGACTCCCAGACCATCATCTCTGCATGCGCACCCTGCTCTGCTCACGATCCCGCCGACCCCCGCGGACCGCGCCACGGCAACGCATCGCCCGACGCGTCATGGATTCCAACGCCATGAAGTCCAGACCAGGCGCATTAACCCGTCCTCGTAGGCTCCGTCCTACGTTCCGACGGGACGCCAAAATCCCCCTTCCGTGTCTCCGGCACGGCCATATCCTCCACCGGTGCCTGGAACACGGTCGCTCGGCTCGGAGATGAAAGCGCGGTTTTTTGAGGATGTCTTTTGTCCGTGCGGTTATATGCCCTCCTTGAGTCGCTCACGTCCTTTGAGACGGCGTCGGCGATGGGAGAGGAGACAAAAACCAATCCCTGTTGGCAGTGCGACAACATACGGAGAGACGTGGCTTGCATTGGGCCGTCGGCTCTTGGAATTTGCGGCATTGATTGCCGATTTTGACGGATCCTGCATCGATGACGGCCGGCTACTACTACGGGTTTCGTGTTGCGGAGGGTCTTGACTTGTTGTGAGGGGTGAGTGTTGGAGGATAGGTCGGCCGGCTGAAAACCAATGCGTCGAACTGGGCGCTCGAGATGACGATGTCTGTACGGTGCGAACTATTCACCGGGACCCATCTCGAGTTGGAGTCAAAGCCTCGTGCTTGTCCGGTGACTGAGGCCCGTTCCTTACAGTCGTCGAATCCCGGGTTGCTTCAGGGAGGGCTTTGTGTTTGCGGCTAGACCAGTTGGACAAGGACGGGCCCTGGGGGGTGGTCCTGGTTGCCCTCTCTCCAGAAAATGGCGGGAGGGCAACCCCTCATTTTTGAGGATAAGTGCCCTCTCCCTCGGAGTGAAGATGAAATGCTGACTCGATGATGGGAAGGACAGATATGGAATCTTGCAAATATAGAGTCAGGTGAGTCTTAGCCGTGGACCGTCCTCGTCGCATCTGTCATGTAACATGCGTACCTGAGGTTGATATCAAACAGAATCATTGTGACTTTCGCTGTCTTCTTCCACGTGGTCTGCTACGTGCGATCCGCGCGCCCGGGTATCACAGTACATCTCTCTGGCTTCGCCTTGCATCTGGATCCGCTTCACTTGTGTCCTGCTGGCAAAGAGCGGCAGGCATAAGAGGGCATTTCTTCCTTCATACGCTCAGTCCACTAAACAGGATCATACACTCTTGGGAACTGTAACCAACCAGTAGACGAGGCCAAGCTTGACGCGTCTGGCATGCCTAGTAATGAGATCCAGGCTCATGACGAGCGCGGTGCACCAAGATTACCTACGCCGTCGTCAAGACATCGGAAGAGCCTGGTCGGCTAACTAGCAATGTCGTGCTGCCAACGCTGACTTACAATACGAAACGACTCCAGAAGTCCCTTTGTGACCCGGTGAATCCTGTCTTGCAGTTCGCCCTCTGTCATCGTGATCCCAGGCTCCATCTGGAGTTCGGCAGCCAGTGCTCCTGGAAGTTTTTCTTCGATAAATGCTTGCAACTCAAAATGCTCCACAGGGTGTTCGAAATCTCTTCAAGGTTAGCTGGCAAGTTGCGCGTAAACAAGGTTAGCGACTCACCTGATGAAGGAATCTCGTCATCGTGAGGGAAAAGGACACGCCATAATTTCTCCCAGCTTTCTATTTTTCGCCCGTTCGACCTAGATATTAGCAGAGATTGAACCTCCGGGATAATCCCATCTTCAGGATCTCTAGCTACATTTGAGGCTACCGGCTCGCACATCCGGTTAGCCGGCAGTAGCATATGAACGTTCAAGTCGTCGGCAGACGCAAACGTTTTTTTACACCGAAAACACATGGGTCGGTCCTTGTGGTATTTGGAAATGTGACATCTGCCCATGTTGTTAGAGGTCTGCCTCCCATCTCTCTTCTTTCGGAGACGGAGACCTTACTTCAGTTGTGTGAAAGTCGAGTAGCTCTGCACAGCGCACACTTGATGGCTGCGAATGTTGAATCTAGTAGGGTTGCGTTTTCGATAAGGACAGCCAAACTCGACAAAAGGTCGTTTTAAGTTCCTTGTTCGCCCAGTCTCCTTCGGCGACAAAGCGCGAAAATCAAGAAGACGTTCTAAGGTAGGTAGACTCGCTTGGTCTTCTGAAGTAGACATGGAATGATCTTCACGTAGTTGAGCTGTTCTGAACTCGATCTCTGCGTTCTGAGATTGTCTGTTTTGCAGGATATCCGATGGCACCAAAGAATCAGACGGCTCCTCGCTCCTTGATCCACGGCCAGAAAGAGAAGGACCGTACCTAGGATTGGATGTTGCAGGCTGACGGCGCGGTTCCTCGTCGGCATCGTCGAGTGGCTGGAGACTCTGTTGCGCCGCATTGCCAGGTTCATATTGACCACCAGGTTCACTCGACTCGCACAAGTTTGTCTCAAAAGCCGATGAACTCATGGCTCGTCCATATTTTCTTATTGCCCAAACCTTCCGAATCCGATGACCAAACTGCCTCGGTCTGATGGTCGTTGCTCGTTAGAGTTGAAGCAGAACATAAAAAAAAAAAAAAAAAAAAAATCTGATAACGCACGTAGCAACAAAACCATGCTCTTTTTTCATATAGTCTCCCACCTCCTCAATGGTGGAACTTTGATACTTGTCAAGAATAAGAGACTTCCATTTCTCCCAATCCAGTTCGCCAATTTTCCGGCGTTGATCTGGAGTGAATGTCGTCATGTCTGGTTAAACTTCTCGGTCATGGGCTCATGGAGAGGTAGCTAGTCCTGTTTTTAAATGGCACTGAATGGTCTTTCAAGTGGTTGGTGTTGGGTAATCAAGCGGTCGCTGATACTTGAGAGTTAAACAGAGCTAACGTTGAAATTCCACAGACAAATCGACTTCTTGATGAGAACCTGGAACATCAGGCACACCCCAATCGCGCTGCCTCATGCATGTCTCCCGGGCTTCTAGCCTTGTATTTCCCAATTTCCCAGACGGCGGAGACCGAGACTACACCAACATCCAACCAAGCCGGGTTACGCGGACAGAACAAAGCTGCCTGACTGCAGCCAAGAGCCAGATGACGCATCACTTTCCGTTAGTATTGGCCCTCTTGCGTTGTTGGGCTGCTGTGATGGCGCCCGACCGGTGTAAGAAGAGGAGCGGTGTGGAAATTACATGAATGTCATTTGCTAGATCAACCGAGTTTGAGAATTTGACATCGCCTCAATGTGCATACAGCAAAAAGTCCAGCTTCAATTCGGCAGCCCTGTTCCCGGCGCAAGATACTAGTCAACGCACAGAGCGGCCAGACCATTGCGGCCTCCCAAGGCAAGATGGTGGAAAGGGCGGACTCAAGCCGCAGTAGGAACTATGTCAAGTGTCACACAGTAGGTGAATGCTTGCCTCGACAAGTATATCTAACAGGGACCGAGGTACTCTAAAGGGGACGAATTTCCATCGGTTTGTCGCTTGATCTTCCACTTTCTAGTCCAGCACCTGCGTCTTTCGTCCTCTTGGAGTTTTTGTCATTTTTCAAACCGTCAGGAATTCAATCCATCCCCCTTGGAAATTTTACACCTCGCAGCAATTCATTTCATTCCTGGTGTACCCTGAGTTAGGGTTCACAACATTCTGACTTGAGTACTCGACACCTACGGACCAGGCTACTTATCCTCCTTAAAAGATACCTAGATCCCCAGCATGGCGTCGACTCAGGGCGACACGGAGTCTACAAACAACGTCAACAATTCTGATGGCAATGGTTTCGTTGAAACTATTGATGGCCCCGAGAACCAAGGCTCGGCTTCTGGAATTCAAGAAAAGGCCAAGACGCAGGAAGCACTATCCATGGCCGCGTTCATATTGTACTTGTGTACGACAATTGCCTACATCTTTCTTTCACCCAGGGGGCAAGAGCAAAACGGGAATCGCTTAAAGATCGCACGCTTAGTGTAAGTCGTTTGCTTCAACAACGCCGAGCTCCGAGCCCAGTCCCTTTCCTACCATTCGATCATTGAACCTCCCCGGTTCGAAGAATCAATGCCGTCTGTTACGTATTGTGCGAAATAAAAGGCTGATACGTCAGCCCAGCATCATGATTTTGTGGATGATTGATAGCGGAGTTCTCTTCTTCTGTCATGTGCATTATCTTGTTCGGTATGTTGCCGCCTGCTTGCTGGAGATTGAAAGATGGTCTACCAGCTTCAAGGCTGAATCTCTTTCTGGTCAGATACAAACGCGAGATAGCGTCTAGTTTTCTCATCTCAACGCTCTGCTTACACTACCTCGTCGGGACAAGCGGCATCGGTATGACAGATGGGATCGGTGTCATCATGGTATGTATTTTAATTGCCGTTCTGTGCCCAGGCGTGCTCGGACCCATGGGAATGATCGACCAGGACTCTGCTGTAGCATAGCCAGTCACTTTTGATATATGTGGACCTGATGAGTAGAGGAATTTCGAGAGATTGACTGCATCTTCATTAGCGGCATCAAGATATCACATATGATAGGAGATATGAATCGTGGAGCGAGGGGTTGGTGGCGGTCTTGAATTCTGCTCGTCGGGCCCGCAGAAACGGCAATCCGACCTACTCGCCAAGGCAGAAAAGGTCGGGGGCGTTGATTCGAGTCATTCAATATTCTGATAAGGTCAAAGATAGATTTCAAGTAAACACGGGATTCTTTCGACCATTCGCATTTTTTAAATATGACGATCGATAAGACAACGATGCATCCTTTTACTAGTCAGATGTGATTGAACAAAACGTACAGCATCAGTATGACTAGTAACTTCAAATTTATAATTAACCAGGATTCTTTCACACTCAAGGGACGGCTTGCACGTGACAAGACAAATGTGAAGATGCTACCTGAGATCTCGCGAGCTCTACTAGCAAACCCAGGTAGTTACGTCTTCCTGATCCAAAGCCAACATCTTGGACCTTCTACTCTGGCGAGAGGTCGAACCGCCGTTTCTGCAGGCCCGCCATAGAGAGAGGGAATGTAACTGCCCTGTCTTGTGTAACAGTTTCGTGTGGTCTGTAGGGGGGAAAGAGAAGTACCGTCAGTGGGTGGTTGCACCAACCGCTTTAAGGTATCATGTATCGATTGCTTGTTTGCTCCCGTGGCAACGAGAAGAGCAGGGGGGCGTCCTCTTCGTGGGAAAGGGTCGCACTCAGATTCCAAAATGGGCATGGAGAAGCTGTTTGTTGCTCGCTCCGGCTCATTCATGCATAGTGGGTCGTTGGAAATGGCATGTTCTGGAGAGCCAGGGGTGGAAGACGAGGCCAGCGAGGGGTGAGCGGGGGGCCTTTTCTGAGCTGTGTGAGCGGGAAGGAAGAACCAAGGTGGTGAGCGATAATTGGAAAGATTCCCCAGAATCTTGCTCGAGGCGCGCTTGCTGATTTGTCTTGAATTGCTTCTTTTCTGTTTTATTGGTCTTGGATTGACGTGTCGTTTGTTTTGCTTTTGCTGGTTCATGGCGGACCAGGGCAACTTGGACTGGAGTGGAGTCGACCGTTACGCTAGTCCCTCACCATCGCTAGCTGGCTAGCGCAGATCAACGGTTTCGGCAGCGCGGCCGGGCCTTACCGAGCCCTGCCGTGGGCTTCGAGAACCATTCTCCAAGTGGGGCTGGACTGGAGTCCCAACGCACCGCAGGTTCGTCTTCCATAGCTCGACACTCGGGATTCTGCTTCTGAAAATGTTCCACAGTTCATTGCTGGCGCCCCGCCTGCTGCAGCTCAGTGAGCCAAATAACAAACAAGAGCGGCAGATGATGCCATGAATCGTCTCATCTCTACGGCTCTTTTTCGTTCGACTTTTGCTAGTTCTACGGACGTTGCATTCCTTGAGTGGGATTGTGTGGTGCGACTGGCCGTTGATCGCCAAGAGAGAGGTACCTCTGCTACCACCGTACCACGGCAGGATTTCAAGTGAGGGACGGGGGACCCGCCCCGCAGTCTGCAGTGTTGACGCTGGGGTGGGCTCGAGTTGCACTCTGCCAGCATCGACATTTCTGTCATTTCTCAAAACTGGTGCTGAAAGACATTGCATCAAGGAGACTGGCCGACTACAAGAACCGAATTACGCCGGGCTGGCGCGGGAAGATCCCGTACGTTGAGGGACGTCCCGCACTGTCAGCACCCTAACGTGTACTGTACACAGCGTGGTGGAAACTGGCAGTGAAGCGCATTACCTTGGCAGGTATTTACCTCGGTACCTTTCGATTAGTTCGTTTTTCGGTGCAAAAATGATGTCTGTAACCCGCTTTTTTTCGCCAAGTCAAGGTCTAAGCGTTTCCACGACAAAAAGTGTGTCGTAAAAGCCCTTTCGTATGGTATACTCCGTACTGTATAGCGTGTTCCCGGGCGGCATCTTGCAGTGCGATCCGTCCGATAAGGCGCCCTTCCCACTGGGAAGCGACTTGGCAGACGACACTAGCGCGACATCTGCCCCAGCACCCTGCCGGCACCCCTCGGTGGCTTACATCGCATGTGTTGCGAGCACTCGCCGAAGGAATGCATTTGCTGGGAATGGGTTCACATCCGTATGAAGGTGGTGCTGCAATGGTCTTGTGGTGGCGCCACGGACAATGGAAGTGCATCATCGGCGTTCCGTTCGTCTAATCAATCCCGTCCGGAGCCCTCCATCATTCATTCCCATGGGGCAGCGCGACTGGGTCCAGGTGTACATAGTACCCTACATATCTGTTACATACGAGCGAAGAGTCACCGTGTCCAGGCCGGTCCAAAAGAGGGGCCTCCCACAAATTACAGGTAGAGAAAGGTCGAAGCGGTGCAACCGAAGCCGTCGTTGCTGATTCGCGACTGCAGAAAAATAGCTCGACAGCCATTGTTCTCTCAGACAACGTACGGTTTGCCGATGGAAGGGGACCAGGCAGGGGCTATGAGCTCATACACTAATGTTTAGGGCGGCCGATAATGGAGCCTTGAATATCAACCCCCTCGCCATTCTCGAACGTAACGAAGGGACCAAAGCGGATCCACGCCGAGATAGGTGGTTCGGTGCTTTCCAAAAGTCAATGCAAAACCGTCGATAACAAGCCGCGCCCATCCCTTCCTCTGGAGGAGGTGTGGCTGGCTGACTGCGACCGCTGCCGAGTGCGTCTGCGCTGCGATTCCCGCGTCGTATGCTTTCTGCACGCTGGAGAAGCAGCAGCAGCAGCAACAGTCTGCCAATATACTTGATCAAAGCTTGCCATTGGTTCGTGCCTGGCTGCGAAGTGATTCGCGCTCTCTACAATCTGCTGTTTTATTCGATAGTGGCAGCGTCCAATAGGTCGACCCAGAGGACCCGAGATTATGCCCTCGAGGCTGCTGCGCCGCGAACCAGCAGGTCGCAACGCCGAGACAATCCACTCCCGTGCAACCCAGCGCAGCCGAGTTGAACCCCCATGTCCTCTCCAACCGCAGATTACCACCCCCGCCTAAAAAAGGTACCGCTGCCCCGACCAGTAAAGTTTGGTATCAGTCTCGCGTGTCCCAGACTTTTCCGTTATCCCAAAATGAAATGTTCCATGTCCCCAGACTGCCTCCCGGGAAAGCAAACACAAAATGGAGGGGAAAAGAAGAAAAAGAGAAAAAAAAAAAAAAAGTGGAGCACCGGCTGCGGAGCCAGTTCAACCCTCCGAGAGTAAAATAAAAACCATCGCGCATGCGTTTCATATCGTTGCACATCATCCATTTCGCCCGTTGGTCTGATGGGGGCATGATGCATTGCCGCTGCCCCTAGGGTAGCTCCAGGCTGCCACGGAAGAGGGAGGGGTCATCAATAGACCATTTGTCCCGGAACCCCGACTGATGTCATAACCGGACGTGGTGTGTCGCTCGTCGTGAAAGTGCTGTACGGGAGCGCTTGTGCTGCCATGACCTTCTGTCTGAGGACCCAGTACGCGCCCGAATTGCCAGGCTCATCCGAGGGGATGATCTCCATGACTGTGTACCGGAGGGTGCCATGGATGGCTTGGGGGACGCAGATTTCGGTAGATGCAGTTGCGTTCTGCCGCCGTTGATGTTGTTGTTGTTGTTGCTGCTGCTGCTGCGCCTGCTGCCAGGTCGCCGAGGCAGGAGGGCGTGAAAGTGCCCCTGCCTCAGCTTCTGCTGAATCACGGCCTTCGGCCTGTTGCAGTGAGGTTAGCAAGAAAGGAGAAAGAGGCATCGTGACAAGGTAGACCTACGAGGCACATGGCGCAAGCGTGCCCGTTGCAGTAGACCCAATTCGGGCAGTTGTAGGTATAAAAGTACTTGCACCGGTATTTGTAGAATCCGCCGCTCCCCGACATGGTGAAAACGATTCGAAACTCAGTGGCCCTGACCAAGTTCTGTATAACCTTGGTGGTGCACAGCTGCGGTGTAAGTCGACTGTCCGCTGACAGCCAAGCGGCTTGATGTGGAAGGTTGCTGGAGTGCTGAAGGCGGTTGTGGTACTATGAGAAACCTGCCCCGTAAGTAGTACCAAGGGCGGCGACCCTGAAGGAAACGGCGACATAGCGCTTTATACACGAGGCGACCAGGGCCCTGAAGGCCGAGGTCAATGGCGGATTGAGATGCACAGGTCTCCCGGCCAAGCTTCCGGAGACATGCCGGCGCCTGTTGAGCCCAGACCGGAAAGGACAGGGGGCATGGCCGGGGGTGTGCTTCATGCCGCAATCCAACCTGATCTGGCGTGGCCTGACCAGTTCGCGTCGGATGGACCCTGTCGTTTGACAGAAACGGCATGGAAGGCTCTCCAATGAGCACCACATTGGCCATGCCACTCAACAAGTGGCTGTGATTTATGTTACTGATGGTATTTGAAGATTGGCCGTCTTGGTTCGTGATTTGACTGCAATTATCGAACACTTGACTTTCCCTGCGCTCTAGCACTGGACACAACCAGAGACATCGACTGACCAGACATGGATACTGTGCCTTGGTGGAATTTCTAAGCTCCAGGGTACGGCAGCCGAGTCGAACGCGGATCGTCTGGAGTTCTCTCTACGCGGTGAACTCATCTGGGCGCGGTCATGTCTGTATTAGACACTAAGCCGATGCGAAGGTTAGTGGTGCGGTTCTGTTGTCCAGAAATGACAGCAGTATGTACCAAAGGGCCTGTTTGGTGGGCGACGAATAGGGGATTCCGGCATGGCTTCCGGCTGCTTCTCGGTGCAACACCGTCGTAATACACACATACCTAGATGCACTCACTAAGGTACGCGGCGAAGGAAGTCCGCGAGTGGGCCGGAAACAGTCCCCGTGCGCTGTGTAGCGAACCCGCCACGTCCGCCCAGAGGACGTTCAGATTCGTCAGCGCGGCAGAACCGCATATGAGACGGCCCGCGTCAGCTACCGATCCCCGAGCCGCACGCCGCACCAATCGCCGATGGCGCTGTGTTTGAGGTCGTTTGGCTTCCAAAACCAATATATCGTTCCTCGTCCGAAAAAAAGAAAAATGAACGCAAACGGCCACGGCGCTTGCGCAGTTCCGTGGATAGGTTTCAATTCGTAGTGGGGGGCAGCCTGGGAGTCGTTGCGTGCGTGGAAGGAGCTACTGTACCTCTCTGGGGAGGTGACAGTGGGGTCACCGCGGAAATGACACTGAAAGGACCTACCATACAGTGCGTGAATGGCTCCGGAGCACACCCACCCCTCTTCTTTGTTGGATTAGTCTAATCCGTTGTGCCCTAAGCTTCAAATCCGCGACAGGCACACACTCCGAATTCTACAGTTCACATGCAGATTGTCTGCGGAGCACGTACATCGCCGCCATTGGGAAAGTGCGTTGAGTCGACTCTCGAGTTTCCTTGGCCAATCGAGGTATGGCTCTCACAGCAATGAGCTGCAGTCGAAGACGCCGTGGGATCCCGCAATCGACTATTCTTGGACCAAGCAGAAAGCTGGATTTCATGCCTTCCATGCTACCTGTAGGTACAATATGCCCTATATTTGCGAACCAGCTGTCTGTTTTTCTTATAGGCTATCTACGGCCCGGCTGCAAGATCATCCCCCGGCCGGCACCGTAGCATTGCGCCAACAGCTCGTTAACCCCCACTTTTCCGTTGCAGTCGTGTCGCTGCTGTTCTACCGCCCTGGAGATAACTGCTGGGAGGAGGCAAGTGGTTCTCGTTCCTACGCAAGACAATGAGAGGCCTTATAGGGACCGAGCACTCAGCTAACAAAGGCCTACTATTAGTCACCCAGTTACTGCGAAAATTTTCGCCGTTTGAACACGATGGCCGTTTTGAATGCATATAAGCACCGGTGTGTCGCTTCAACGGCGTCAGTGCTATGATCCTCCAACCACGGTCTTACTCGAAGCTGAGACTCAACGATTCATAGCTAACTCCACGGCACCAAGCTTGTGGCAACCCTGTAAGAACTCTATATGCGCTTGAAGCACAGCGTAGCCGGATGCAAGGTACTCACGAATCGGTTACACAGCTCCCAGGAAACCCCCCTCCCCCAACGCAAAGTCTCGTTAACTGCCGGTGGGACTCTGAACCTCGACCGTCATCCAATTCCTGCCCGTGACGGTTATCACTGTACCTGCGAACCCCAAAGAACATCTTTGTAGCTATCGAGACGTCTTTGCCGCTCCCTCAGCCGATGAATGCCCCATCGATTGAGGACATGGAAACTTCCTGCGTGGCTTCTGAGCCTCACACCTCACCACTCAAGGGTTACGATAAAGACGCGAGGCATATTTGACGTCAAACTTTGTCGGCAGCACAGCAGCTTGAGTCTCATGATAACGGAGCTCGAAGACATGTCAACGTCGCAATAACGTTATAAGACAGCTGGAGGATCGCAGTCTTTCAAGTTGCAGGTCGAAGTGGTACAACATCAGAGCATGCGTCTGGAAATAACTAATAATGATGATAACAATTTCCGACTTTACTGGAGCTACTACTCGCTAATGTTGGGGCACAGTTCCAGGCGAAATCTAGACCTCGGTTGAGGGAACCCAACTGTGAGTCCACAGAAGCGTCAGACCTGCAGGAATTCCTTGGACCCACGAAAATAGGAGCACCGCGCCAACGAGACGCCAGATGACTGGGTGCGTAGCATCAAGAGCCGCTTTAGAGCCAAGCCCGGTGGTGCAGAACAATAGGGCCTACCCAGGCTGGGCACCTCGGACACACTTGGACAGCTGCACCCGGGGTTTGGAGGCGTCTGGCCCGGTCTTCTTTTCCCTTTCCGCCGCTCACGGTCGACATGTGCATGTGAGCTACGCAGCGCGGCTTGAAGAATCCAATACTTAGGCCGGATGTATGACCCAGGACCTCCCGCCCGAGGACACTGACCAACGAGTATGAACGGCTGGTGCGGACATGGTGAGGTCTGAAACTCCCGGAGCCAGGCAACAGGCGAGGGGCATAGGCAAGTAGCAGGCTGTCGCCATTGTCGAGTTTCTACGACGTTAAGCCAGGTCCAAAACCCATTCACCAAAATGCTCACCGTATAATATCGCAAGGTAGCCGTATGGGGCGAGACAGACAAAGGAAGTGGGCGTCGACTCTCCTCTTCGATTCGCTCAGCTCTCCTTTCCCGTTACCACCCCGCCTGGTGAAGTCAGAGGAGGTATTTGACTTGACACCTGCCAAGAGAAATTGAAATACCTCAAGCTTTTGTATGCAAAATCTAACACAGCAAAGCTTCGATACCACGCCGCAAGACGCCCGAGTCTAGCGAGTCTAGAATGATATACACGGCTCCCATTTGAGCGTCAAGTAAACATTGATATATTGTACCGCCCCAATTCGGCCCCTCTTTCCACCCCGTACGCCCTGTACAAACCCTACTATTATTTCCTGATTCACTCATTTCTCAGCGACCGCCCTTCATGGCCTGACGGCGGCGAACCTTCTCGGAGATGCGAATCAACGCGTTCTTGATCTCGCCCTTCTCAAAAGTATCAATGTCATAGTAGTTGGGTGCGATTTCCTATTTGCAATCTCGTTAGCATCCCGGATCCAACAATCTCCGAGGCAAAGCGATAAAAGACTTACAAGAAGCCACTCCGGCCTGATATTCGTCACCGTCCGCACGTACTGCTTGGTCGTGAGCACAAACTCGTTGTACACGACCCAGTCGTACGGGCTCGTCACGGCGGTGCCCGGGTGGATCATGACGAGCTGATCGTCCTTCACTGTCTTGTACACCTTGGAGCCGCTGCTTTCACGCATGGCGACCTGCATGAAGAAGCCGGCCAGCAGGGCCCGCCGGATGTTGACGTAGTACTCCTTGTTCTGGAACGGCGTGCTGATCAACTGGATGTCGTGCGTCTCCATTATGCGTTTGAGCTGTGCGCGCACGTTGTCGGCGCTCGACAGGTGCCTGTACGATAGGAAGTGCTCGTGACACCACTTCTTGACGTCCTCGCCAGCCTGTTCTACGCCCTTGTACGCATGGTAGGCGTTGAGCAGTGTCAGGTGATCGCCGTCAGGGTGGGCGAACTGCTGCTTCATCTCGTCGGCGCGCTTACGAGCGTTGTTGGGGCGGACCCATATTTGCGGAACAGAGAGAAGGGAGGTGATGGAGAGGATTTCGTTGGAGCAGTAGAACTCCGGGGAGGAGATCAACATGACAGCCAGGGCCGGGTCCAGCGGGAATTCAGAGGCCAGGCTTCCCAGAGTCGTCAGCTCTCCGTCATCGTCAAGGCACGCGAGGTAGTTGAGCTCTTCGAGAGCACGCATCATGGTCTCCGGAGCCGGTGGGTCCATAAGGTCGAAGTGCACCAAATCTTCAACGCCCAGCTTCTTCAGCTCGAGAACTGTGTTGGCCAAGTTGGACCGCAGAATCTCGGGATAGGTCTGCTCGATGAGCTCCTTCTTGAATGCCGCCTCAGTGTATAGCCGGAAGCATTTACCGGGCCGTGTACGACCGGCACGACCAGCACGCTGTTGCGCGGATGCCTTGGAGATGGGAGATACGAGCAGTGATTCTACCCTGGTACGAGGGTTGTAGATCTTTTGCTTGCTGAAGCCGGGGTCTACGACGTACACGATGCCGTCGATCGTCAAACTCGTCTCGGCAATGTTGGTCGCGACGATGCATTTCCGCCCTGGTCGGCCGCCCTTGCGGAAGGGTTCCGGGGCCTTGTCGAAGATGCGTTGCTGCTGGTGCGGCGGTAAAGTGCCATAGAGCGGGTACACCGACATGGGCCCGGCGTCCGACTCCCGGATCATGTCGTCCACCTCCAAGCTGATGCGGCGGCAAGCATCCTCAATCTCCTCCTCGCCGGTCAGGAACAGCAAGATGTCACCTTCTGGTTCGCTCGCGTGGATCTGCAGGACTGTCCTAACGGCAGCCTCAACATAGTCCCTCTCCGGCTCGGGGGTATAGAAAATCTCGACAGGGTGCGTGCGGCCGGGCACGGCAAGCAAAGGGGCGTTGAAAAAGTAGGTCTGGAACTTCTGGGCGTCGAGGGTGGCCGACATGACAATGATCTTCAAGTCTTTCCTCCGCTCGGCAATTTGCTTGAGAAGTGCCATCAAGATATCGGTGGCGAGGGTGCGCTCGTGGGCTTCGTCGAGAATGATGCAGCCGTAGCGCGACATGTCGTGGTCGTGCATCGCCTCACGCAGCAGCTGACCGTCCGTCATGTACTTCAACAACGTCTTTGGGCCAGTCTTGTTCTCAAAACGGATGCTGTAGCCGACCTCCTCGCCCAGATTCACGTCGAGTTCGTCGGCGACACGCTGCGCAACCGACATGGCCGCCACTCTCCTTGGCTGTGTACAGGCGATGAGCTTGCCGGTCAGATGCGGCAGCTCGTCGTAGAGGACGTACTGTGGAATCTGAGTCGTTTTACCGGAACCGGTCTCACCGACGAAGACCAGAATCTGGCTGCTGTGATACATGTCAAGAAACTCTTGACGTTGCTTATGCACCGGCAGATCGCGGCGGGTCTTCAGGATTTTGAAGTATTGCTGCGAGTGAGGCCTGCCGGTCCACGGGTTGTTGTCCGAGTCCTCAGCCTTTGACGCTTGCAGCGCCGTCGTTTTGTGTCGCTCCATGTCATCGAGGGGAGACTTGAAGCCCTCGTCGTAGTGCGCCAGGTACGGGTTCGGTTTCTCGTCCATCTTCGCGACGCCGTCGCCGTTGGTCTTTACTCGCTTGGAATCCTGGGTCCCCTCCCTCTCGGCGCTTGATCGCTTGAGGTTTTTGGTTGATTCGGTCATGGTTGCGGTTCGAAAACTGCGAGCAGGTGCTTGCGTTGAGCAAGAACGGGCAACCAAATGATAGTCGGTGCCTTCTCGTTGCGATCGCGACGCTGCAACTTTTTTTGTGTTTCCAAGCGGCAAGCGGCCGGATTGGGCCAGACTTTTAGGTGGGGTCCAGCGATAAGCCTTTAACCGAGTGATCCTCGTTCGCGTCTGGCTAAGGCCAAACTGGGGCAACATATGATATCTTGTGGACTGGCGGGTTAGACTCGAATTAGTTATGGCTCAATGGCCGAGTCCTCTTGAGTTCCAAGTCTTGGCAGATCTTAGGAAAACAATCCGTCTCGGTGGGGGAAAATATACCGATAACTGCATAATGACGTGCTATTCAAAGAAAATATTCTGAATTCTTCTAAACGAGGTCTTTAGGACCCCGCACTCCACAAACTGGACCACAATAGGACCCTTCCTTGAAGAAATTCGAGCATGCAAGCACCCACTGACACCTTTTCGGCCGGTGGGTTGGGTTTCCGTTGCTAGGGAGGAAATTGTGAAACCCGGTCTTGGTACTGGACTCCGACACGGTACCATCAGCAGACTTGGATCTGTCTAGTGTGCTTTTTTCACGAGAGCAGTCCTTCCTTTCTGTTTTCACCATGGGCAGAGTCTTACAAAGTTGATTCCTCAATTCATTCATTTGTTCGGCAATCCCCTTCTTCGTGATTGGCTTGGTGAGCTCCGCCAAATTCAGTATCCCTTCCTCGCGGGGTGATATTATTTTTCTTCCACTCAAACAAGATCGCCTGGTGTTTGTTGCCTATCCCTAGATCCTACTGCTGTCACCATGGCCTCCGGCTCGAATCTCAACCCGGAGTCGGACAATTTCGAGAGTCGGCCCGCCTTCTATATCGGGCAGCATGATTCCAGTCGCAAGGAGGCGCTCACAGAAGACCAGTACGCTCAGGTCCTGAATAGTGGGGTAAGCACAAATCCGGCACGCCGAAAGCTCACTCAAGCCGACACTAACCAGACATAGTTCCGCTTCGTCACGGCGCCTATCACAAACGGCCACTTCTTCAAGCGAGTGGTCGACCTGTATTGGGACTACCTGAACGAACAAGATCGGTGGTCCCAGCAAGAGAGGCTCGCTGTCGGCCAGCAACCCAACCCGTCCCTGCCAGGACCCGTCGTGCCGACGCTGACGGACGAGGACACCTCCTTGTTCCCTAGTAACTACCTTGGCTCCCTTGCGCTGTACTCCAGCCCCTGGATCAACCTATGTTCCTCTAATCCCTACACATCGAGCATCTCGCGCCAGGTCCTGAACCTCGAGGCTGCGTATGCCAACTTCTGCGGCGCCAGAACCATCATCATTCCCGGGCCCAGACGGGACGACAGCAGTCGTGGCATTGCCCAGTATGCACGCGCAATCCGGGAGGTGCTACATGTGGCCGGCCGGGCCAATGTCATCATCCACATGCCGATGTATCGGGAGCCTGGCTTGGAGGAAAAGGCGGAAACTCTCTCGTCCATCTTTGACTCTCTGAATGACGCAGATGCTGAGGCTAAGAAGGAGGTCGACCTGTTCAGTGCCTGGGATTCCTGGAACACCATCAGATCGGTTTGCAACTACTCGATGAGGCTGTTTGTTGGTACGTCGGGTCAATGTCCATCTGTGTAAGCCGCATGTTGACTTGTAGACAGCCATCCGGATTCCTCGCCGCGTTCCAGAGAAGACTCTCCAGGAAAGGTGGTTTGCTGAGCCCTTGCATTACCTGACCATCGACAGGGAAGTCTTCCAGGCCAATCGCGCTGGGCATCCATCGCTCAGCAAACACCATCAGGACCTTATCAACCGCTACATGCGGCTGAGAAACATTCCGTGGCTATTGCTCAGTGACGTGGGCCCCAGTACGGAAGAGCTGGCCGCAGTGCTTGACGAGACGGCCTCCGAGTTCCCGTCCCTTGCCGAGGCCAACCAAGCCCTGCGAGAGAACCGAAAGCCGCATATGCCGCCCATGAACCCGTTCGTCCAGTACATGAGATACCTCGAGCGCCAACAGCCCCCCTTCACGCCAATGGAGACACCGGCCCTCACGAGCTTCCAGGACTGGCTGCAACCGCCCTTGCAGCCTCTAGCTGATAATCTCGAGTCGGCAACGTACGAAGTCTTTGAGGGCGACCCGGTGAAGTACGATCAGTACGAGAAAGCCATTACCGAGGCCATGATCGAGTGGAGGGAGCTTAAGAAGCCGACATCCACAGCAACCCCAGAAAACCCCTCCAGCCCTGAGCTTGTCGTTACCGTTGCCGGTGCGGGACGTGGACCTCTGGTCACGCGCGCTCTCCGTGCTGCCGAGACCACCGGCACGCCCATCCAGATCTGGGCCCTCGAGAAGAACCAGGACGCTTACGTCTACCTCCTGAGGAAGAACAAGACTGAATGGGGAAACAAGGTGACCCTCGTCAAAACCGACATGCGCGGGTGGGAAGGCCCACGCCTCAAGGGGAGGGAGAATGTCGTTGGCAAAGTGGACATCCTCGTTACCGAGCTTCTCGGCTCGTTTGGCGACAACGAGCTGTCTCCCGAGTGCCTTGACGGCATCCAGAACCACCTTGCCCGACCTCACGGCATCTCCATCCCCCACTCGTACACAGCCCATCTCAGCCCTATCTCCACGCCCCGTCTCTTCGCTGACATCAGCTCCCGCATCGTCGGCGAGCCCCACGGCTTCGAGACTCCCTGGGTCGTGCGCCTATTCGCCCTCGACTACGTCGCCCAGAAGGTCCCCGGCCATCCGCGTTTCCAGCAGGCCTGGGAGTTTGTCCACCCAGTTGAGATCCTCCGCGCAGACGAGTTCGCGGCGGTGCATGGAAAAGCGGCCAAGTATGTCACGGGCGGCGTGGGCAGCATGGCCGGGGCGAGCGGCACCAACGAGCACAACGCGCGGCACTGCCACTTGACTTTTGTGTGCCCCACGCGCGGCGTCATCCACGGGTTGGCGGGCTTCTTTGAGTCGGTGCTGTACGCATCGCAGACGGGCCAGGGCAAGGAGCCCGTCGAGATCAGCATCCTGCCTGACCAAATTGATCGGAAGAGCAAGGACATGATTTCGTGGTTCCCCATCTTTTTCCCGCTCAAGGTACAGTGCTCCAGTTGATTTCAACTCGCTGGATTCTGAGTGCTCACATTCATTTTTTTTAGAAACCGCTCTACTTCCCGCAAGATACCGAGCTCGAGGTGAGCATGTGGCGCCAGACGGACGACACCAAGGTGTGGTACGAGTGGTTGGTGGAGGCGTACGCCTGGGTTGGGCCTGACACGCGGATCAAGGTTGGAACGTCGGATCTTCACAGCAGCCGCAAGGTTGCCTGTTTAATGTAGGGCTCTTGAATTTCATGCTGGCCTTGTGAAAGCCTGTTAGCGTCCCCTGGATGCTTAAGGGCTTCGAAGGAACGCCAACCTCTCTTTTTCCGCAAGTACTGTTGGCAGGGGAAAGATAAACCCGTGCCGCAAGATTGCTGCTTTGCAGACATTTTTCGTCTTCCTCTGCACCACCATCCTGAATTTTCCTCTTCTTCCCCACGACATTGGGCCATCGTTGACATGGATCCACGTCACGAGCTCCTCCTTCTGCGCTTTCCCGAGACAAGAGTTCCTGACAGTCGTCTCGGTATACCATCATCACTACCGTTCTGCTATGATAGTCTCGACCCAATCATCCAAAACTCTCGAGCCTCAGCCCTCCATCTTCGTATCCCGGTCCCCTTCCCCGCCATTGTCCCCCGCCTTGACATACAGCACGTTGTTGCACCGTATCAACACTTGACCTAGCGTTCCAGTGAACTTGCGGTCGATGAACTCCTCGGTGTTACTGAGTTGGATGTTCATGTAGCTGTCAATGCTCTGAGACCCCGACCACAATTTAAGTCAGCATGTATATATGTACTTCCGAGAGTTCCTCATATTAGAAAGGCAATACGCACCACCAATCTCCCCTTGTACTCGGTCTCGCCCCACTTGAGGCGCACGACCACGTCCTTGTTGACCAAATCCTGGAGGAAGGGCCGCGGGTTGACTGGGACGAAACTCATTGTCGCTGGCGGTGTTCTTATTTAGCGACGGTCGGTCCGTGGGATGAGCAACACTGGGTTGGCCGAGCAATTGGCCGAGTCGTGTTTGATCGAATGGTCTCGGTTCGTTTTGATATGCCGCAGTGATCTGGTGTTGGCGCGCGCTATCCTCTTGTGATCGCGTGTCAAATGACAATCTGTTGCCTCGCCGTTCCGTTACTGGGTGCTGTTCGTTTGGTTCACCGGTGAATTGGACGCGCCTCGTGTGGGTTGTGCTGATGGATTGATGGAGCTCTCGCGCTGGGGTGGGCTCCAAGGCTGGGATTTTTTGGCTTGGCAGATGTTGCAGGCAGGCGAGGCTGCATCGGATATTTGTCGGCTAATGGCACCCGCCGCTAGCTCGTACCTCTTCCGTCAAACTGAGTGTTTTGAGAAAAATTGCCATGAACAACGTCCCCTTTTCCTTTCTTCAATTTCCTTTATTTCAGCAGAATTGTTCTTGCTTGTTCCTCCATAATCTTTTTTTGCTTTTTTTTTATCATTTTCTGTACTCCGTTTTTCCGCAGCCCTCTTAAGGTTCGTTAATGCTCAGTTTAGCATTCGTAATTCCAATCGTTAGTTAACCATGTATTTTGCCCTTGCTATTCAACGTGTTGGCTATCAGGAACATCATTACAGTCTTAAACTGAACCCCCTGTTAGTCGCAGTTCCCAGGGGGGTCCGCTGTGTGTAGTGTAGACGCAACTAAAATACAAGTGGATGTAAAGATGAGGTATCTCTGAAAAATGAGCTTAAGACCCGCAGTTAACGCCAAACCCATAATAAGAACATCAGTGTCGCAAATCGAAGGCTGTATGTCCCAAATGGTTCAGACCACGGCTGCCACACCAGCCCCCGGTCCGGCCACGCCCAGTGATCGCATCAAATCGACATTCATCGCCACGCCTGGATCACCTAAGGCAAAATGCTCCGGCCAAAACGCTGGGTCATGCCAGCGTCCGGATTTCCATCAACAAAAAATACCCTTAAAGCCAAGGCATGGTCATGCTTCCTCCCCCAGCATGCCTGTCCGTCCATGCGCTGCTCTCCGATTCCGGCGTTGCCCTATCCCGTAACGACGCTGCACTCGGCACCTCCAATTCGACAGCCTCGTGGCCTGCCAGCGCTCCACCGTCTCTCGCCCTTTCTAAGGTCGCAGGCGCCGTTCGGAGAGCGGGTGAGACACACAGGTGCCGCTTGGATATAGACATCGAAGGCCGACGCGGTGAGGCGGCTTCCTCTGAGAGTTCATATGGTGGTGGGACGGTGCGGTACGTAAATGGCGAAGATGAAAAGTCCTTAGGTGGTACAGGAGGGGGGATATCGTCGGTTGATGCTTTCTTCAGCCGCTTTTTCCTCCGCCAACGTAAAAAGAAGAAGAGGCCTATTATGCCAGCGAGAAGAAGACTGGCGACCGCCGAACCGACGCCAATGCCGATTGCTGCGGAAGCGCTAACGCTGCTAGAGGAAGAGGAAGACGCTGAGTGCGTGGGAATTAGGAGTTGAGTAGGGATGGATACTGGAGGTGGTGGTGTCTGACGGAGCACAGAGAGGCCCTTTTCGAGGTGAGTGAGTGAGCAGCCTCTGGTTGAGTTGCGATTAACTTACAGAGTCTTCGACGACCGGCACCGGCGTCGGATCGTTAGATTTGAACCGGACTTGAATTCCGTAGGCAGTGATGGTGTTTGACGTTTCGGATACTGTCGTTGAGGTGCCGATCTCGCCATCCCTCACCACCGTTACGCCGAGGACAGCCAACGCGTCCGCCCATGCTGTTTTGCACGCGATTGAGCGTTGACCCGAAGAAACAGAAGCGAGGCAGGTGTATTCAAAATTGCTGGGGGACGACGCAACGTTCAGCTCACGGTTTCCTTTTCATACAGGGGATTCGCGGGCAGTTCGACATACGTTGGGCAGCATATAACGGCCGTCTCCGTTGTGGCGCCGGCAGACGCGATGCTCGAGCAAGCAGTTGTGTATCCATACGGACACCATCCAGGAGAGTAATAATTTGTTGGCGCCGGGTCATATCCGCTGGGAAAGCAGTCGGAGCCTGGTGTGAAAAGGGGTCCCTCAACATAACGCGACTCGCTTTCGGACCAGATCTGGTACACCTGTGGAGAAGTCGTTGTGCAACTTGAGGGGGCCCGAAAGGTCGTTGTCAAGGGGCCGACGACCGTCATGACTGGGCCGGCTCGCGCATTGGGCTGTTGTCGTCGCCAAACCGCCACGATTAACCTCTGCTGGTCGAATAATATTGTATGGCCGCGAGGAAAAATGAATGGAAAAAAACAGGAAATTCCGAGAAAAGAATGGTTGGGAACTTGAGATCACAATCCGAACCAACGGCGCAAAGTCCGTGGGACGGCAGCGCTGGGGTTTTCGAGCTTCCAAGACACGCGCCTCACTCCTACTGTGCTCGATGCAGAGCGAGGTTGGGGTCCGC
The DNA here is from genome assembly GCA_033296725.1 of Corynascus novoguineensis. Taxonomy (NCBI): domain Eukaryota; kingdom Fungi; phylum Ascomycota; class Sordariomycetes; order Sordariales; family Chaetomiaceae; genus Corynascus; species Corynascus novoguineensis. The sequence continues at coordinate 32,308 of MU857634.1, forward strand.
CGGCGGCGGCGGCGGCGTGGCGCGTCGTCTCAAACCCCCTCCTTATCTCCTGCAGGAACAGGGTGACAGGTCTCTTCCTCATTGCTGATGCCAGGGGCAGCGAAATTACCAAGACATGTTTGTTGCGGATAGATCGCCGCGAATTCGACAACTCGATGCCCTGCCAATGTCTCTCTCTGCGGCAACACTTGGACTGAATTGGACTGAATTGGACCGAAAGCGGTAAGTGCACCAATTGCAGGATTCGATTTGTGCTGGGCCTGGTACAACCGCGCCTTGCGCTAGCTGAACATGATGCAAAAAACCAACTGCCCTCCATCGGTACATACAGTACATACTTGCCTTAGGTACTCGCAGCGGTTTCGAGCAACGATCGAGCCCACCGTCGCCCGAGTCGCCGGTACGCTCAGGAGCCATCAGTACGGCACAGCACCCAATAGGTGTCACCGGATGGCAACCAGGAGCTGCAGCGGTGGGAAAGTTGCTGACATCAGTATTCAAGTTGGTGGAGAAAGTCTGGGCTGCTCTGGAAGTTGGGGGGGAAAAAGCACCCAGCGAGTGCAGCTGTTGGATGCATCTGCAGATGGTTCGAGGGACGATACGCGGCGGGCTTCAACCTCGCCTCTTGCCTGCGTCTGCTTCATCACAGAAGAAAGCAAGTTAAGGGCGGAGAAAGACACCTACCCTTCGACGGAACCATGACCCAATTGGTTGCATCGGCAATTCAAGTCGACGGTCCCATGATCGGCTCGATCAAGGTCGTTTTGCTGCCTCAGCCAAAGAGAGCAACAATCACAATGAGCCAACATAGTCGAAAGCCCCTGCCCAAGTTTTCGCCGCTCCAAAGCCAACCCCACGAAGGTGTGTCGATCATTGAGCAGATTGCGACGGAATGCGACAGAGAATGGCCTTGTAGTTCTCTGTTGGGTACCATCACCGGGATGAAGAAGAAATATCAGAGCGTTGAACTTGGCTGGAAGTTTCAGACGATGAATTCGTGGGTTGCCGATTGCACATGGCAGGGCAGGGAGCGGGACAGACTACATCACTGCAGGTGGGGTAATTAAACAGCAGAAGCGGGCTGGCGGGCTCTGAAGAACGCCCGCTGACGAAGGCAGCTTGCACTGTCTTGGCAAGTACGAACAGATCCTGCCAACCCCATCCCAAGACAGAGAGCTGAGCACTTGGTCTTTCGAAACAGTGATCTTCGTCACACAAGACAGAAGATGATGTTCATGATACGAATTTTCTCGGATTCTCACAGATTTGAGAGGCATCAATTTCAAGTCTTGCCGTCTTACGAGCCAGTTTGTAGCGTATCTGGCGCTCAAGCACGCTCTTGCCGCTGCCTTCTGATCAAATTGCTACGAGTAAACCAGCTGGGAGCGTACTTTCTCGCCCTGGAAGTCCTGGCGACGTAAACTCAACTGCTTCGAATGGAGCTACCACTCACTTGATTGAGAACTTCCCTCTCATAACATGGGCACCACGAACCTTCCCTCCTCTTGACATCTGCATGCGTTACAAGAGGAAGAGCAAGTGCTGTCTACGTGCTAACATGACCTGAAATACCCAACCGTAAGGCGTTTGAGGTCACTTACCCGGCATCTGTCTCCCCCGTCTTATTTTATTCTTCGTTCTGCATTTTCCATGGCATTGCTAGAGTTCGTCCCCGGCATCTCTTCGCTCGCTTCAGTTGTTCATTATTCGAATCCTCGGCCTCACCGATTTGGTAGTCCCAAAACTATGGCTACTTCCCTGTTCACCACGCTCTCGCTATTGGTGTCGACAGCTTTGGCGCGCCCCGATAACGAGCGTGTATGGTCGTCGGCCTCCTAGGTTATGCACGGCGACCACACGCCATTCGTTTTCTCCGATCCGATTCTTACGCCCCTCGGAGCGAAGCAGATGTATGATCAGGGCGCTGCCTTCCGCGACCGATATGTGCGCCCATCCCGTTATGATGAGTATGTCGGTACCGTTGGCATCGAAGCCAAGCACATCAACAACGCTCAGCTCCATGTCGAGTCATCCACCGATCGTTACTCATCGGCAAGCGCATTCGCCTTCGTACAGGGGCTTTACCCACCAGTCCCGCACGTAACATGCGACTCCGACATCCCTAGCTACCAATGGCTTTCCAACGGTTCGCTGCTGAATTATCCCTTGTTCGGTTACCAATACCCTAACGTCAGAACACTTGCGCCTGGCCGGGATCCGGACTCGATATGGTATTGTGTTATGCCAGATTTGTCAAGTTAAGCCGCTAACGAAGGCGAACTGCAGGAGCCACGGCCATGCCCTCTGCAACAACCATGAGCAAGCGGTGGCCATGTTTGCCAATAACAGCATGGTTGATTCCATATACCAGCGCAGCAAAACGTTCTACAACAACCTCTAGAACGGGGTGTTCTTCGACGCATTCCCACGGTCGCAGGCCAACTTCTACAGCGCCCATGAACTGTACGACTACGCTGCCTACCGCTGGAACCACGAGAGGGGCACGGCTCTAGCCATGACATGGCATGACCTGGAGACCCTGCGGGAACTTGCCTGGCAAGAGCAGTCGCTCAAATACGGGCACTTGGATAACACTCAGAACGACTTGGCCTCTGCTATCGCCGGCCGCACGCTCGCATCCAGGGTCCTAGCACTGTTTTTGGAGAACATCAAGTCCCGCGGTAAGCGCAACAAATTGAACGTCGCCTTCACCTCGCACGAGCCATTCTTGGGCTTTTTTGCCCTCGCCAACCTCACCACTGGGACCTCCAGTCACTTGTTCACGCGGCTGCCGGAACCCGGTGCTACATTGACCTTTGAGCTGTTCTCGATTAATGAACCAGCTGACTCGTACCCCGCCGATTCCTTCAACAACGCTCATGCCTATGACACCGACTCCTCGGGTAACGATGCGTACGATCAAATCAACAACTCCTTTAGCGAAACATTAAGGTCCTACAGTGTCAGGGCTCGTCGTAGGTATAACGAAACCGAAGCCACATCGACCTACGATGACTGCCCAGATCCATTAAACGACCAGCCTACTGCTAACGATCAACACGCCGTCCATCGCGACAGCAACGTTATCGACAACGCCGAAACCTCCTACCCCGAAACGGACAGGCTCTATGTCCGCTTTCTTTACCACAACCCCAACAAGCACAACCACAGAAATGCCAGCAATAGCCCGCGCCCGGTATTTAATCCCTGCCCCCTTTTTGGCAACACGCATAGCGCGATCCCCTTCAAGCAGTTCAACGCCACTGTATCAGCCGTCGGCATTTCTGACGTTGCGAGTTGGTGCACCACGTGTGGGAGTGGTGACACCATCTTCTTCTGCAAGGGCGCCGAACCTCGCACCGAGCAGCAGAGCCACCACATTCTTGCTGCACTGGCCGGGTCTGCGGGCACACTGCTTGCTGTGTCGTTCATAGGGTTCTTTGTGTGATTGGACAGGTGGCGAGTAAGGGGTTGGTCGTCAGGTCTGATTTGAAGTGGGAATAGAAAGAGATCAAGTGTGGGTGTAATAAGCGGAGAGTGGGGGAGTGATGTAGGTACATAACGAGGTTGGCAGGCGAGTCTACAAATGTTACCTGGGAGGCTCAAGCGGTTAAGACAGCTAAGAGGCCCAGGAAAGTCACTTCTCACTCTGCTACAGGACAGGGTAGTCTAGTATCTGTACTGGAATAGACAGGTTAATGACTTGTAACAATCTAACTGATTGACTGCTTGGAGTCTTAGGAACCCAGGATGACACCAAAGCTTTCATGTGCACTTATTAGTGTACAGTCTACCTCTTCTGCTCCCTTGCGCAATTATTTGTGTTTAATTTGTTCTGATAAGTCTTCTCGTTTGGACTTTCAAGGCCTTAGTGTGACATTCACGACCGCCTTGTTGGATACCGCTACCATGGGAGCATGCTACCGGGCTCGATCGGTGAGAGATGAAGAAGACCGGCATCGCCTACTCCTCGGTCGGACGCTTACCTTTGACAGCCACGGAAACAAAGCCGGGGCGATTCCTGCCTTCCAGTAAGGCATCCGAGATAATGCCCGCACTTGCTAGGAGGTCGCAGAATCATCCGATTCAGCTGCGTCTGATGTAATTGTAGTTGGTTCTTAGCGTTGATGTATTGCAATTGAGGATAGTATTTGGAGAGTAGTAGAGAGTGCGCAGCTTGCTTATAAAGCACGTTAGCTTCTTTTGGTTTTAATTTTAAGTTAGGGACGAATGTCAAAAGCCTGAGTTCCATACTAACAATAAACTAAAGTCGAACTCTCGTACTCAAGTACAATACATACACGGTCGGCTCCTAGGTAGTTAATGGATACACTGGGCGGCGGAGTGCAAGGAGAATGTAACTGACCTAGATGTAAAGGGGAGTGTTGGGCTAGTCCGGCCAGTCTCGATATCATCGGACCAAGGTGCCGTGAAATCTGTCACCGACGCAGTGGACAAACATCCTATCGGCCAGGAGTTCAGGAGAAGCACGTACATACAAGCCAGAGACCCAGTCCGTTAACCGATGGTGATGTGAGTGCTGGAGGGGAAGGCTCTACTTGATCAACAATATCCATGGAGTTTAAGGTGTTGCGAAGCATGAATTTAAGCGACTGGCTCCCTCAGCACCTTAGTCTTCAGACCGCCTGCTACTCTCCAGATCGTCCACTTTGACTTTCTTCCTCCCAAAAAAAGGCAATGGCAACGCGAATCCAACCCCTTTGTTACCTCGAGCCCGCCATTCTTCTCCATTGGCATCTCCCCGTCCATTGGCAGCCGAGTCATCTTCGTCTGAAGCAAAAACAACACCCACGCTCGTCGGGAAGCTTCCCCCACTGCTCTCCCAACTAGCCGTAGTAACCGTAGGCGCGTTGTGACGACGTGCCCCGAAACCGCCGAGAGTTTCGCGCCACTGCCCGGACATGAACCCAGCGACAAAACTCGTAGGCCCCCTCCTCCGTCGTTCCTGTACCCGCCGCCTGCGTATCGGACCCGCAGGCATCCCCCAGCTTTCCATGGTTACCTCGGTCGAGGTGCGTTGCATGCTTGGCCGGATGGTGTACCCCACCACCACACGACCATTACCGCCTCCATCTTCACTAGGATCATAATCCACCTCCTCGTCATCCCCCTTTTCTTCCCGGCTCTCCCCCCGCCACCCCGCCGGCACCAGCCTCCCCATCGGACGCAGGATCCTGTCCGCCACAAATTCCCCCACCAGCACCCGCGCCCGATGGAGGGCGTAGTCCCGCTCGATCGCCTCACTGTAGAAATCATCAGTTTCTTGTCCCCAGGTAGATGTCGTAGTCGACCTCGCAACTCTACGGCCCCCGCCGTGGTCTCTCGTGTCATGCGAGGAGGATGTCGCACTTGACGGTCGGGATCCTCCTCCCCCACTCTTCTTCTTGGAAGTCGAGTAGTAGAAGCCAAACTCCCACAGCCTCCTGATCAGCGGGATCTTCGAGTGGAAATGCCAGCGGCCGAAGAGCGGGGCGTATTCGCGGTTGCGAGCCCAGGCCAGATCCATGGTGTCCACAGGGCTCGCTTCCGACGCGTGTTTGTGTTTGTTCCGTGGTCGTCTCGATGACTCGGTCGATTCAGGGCGTGGGAGGTGTCTGTGGGAGCGCGTCATGATGTCGGACTGGTCTGAATCTGAGTCGGAGTCGTGGGGATGAGCCGCGTCCGGCGGTCCTACCGGGGGAAGGGAGGCGGGGCCGAAATTTTCAGTGAAGAAACGGGATATCCGGTTGACGTAGAATCCAACGAAAGCTATGAGGAGGATCATGCCAAATGCAATCCCAACTTTAGAGGGTATTAAATGTTAGTTGCGAGTGGACGGCGGCGGAACAGGTGGGAAAAGTAGGACGCACAGATGAGACCCATTGCTTCTCCCACTGGCCAGTTCACCTCGCCTGTTTCGGGGTTGTGTGGAAAAGCATCGATTTGAATAGCAAACACGCTTGACATGAACGAAAGGGGGAGCTATCGAAGAGGTCAGCGATGTGTTGGCCTGTTGGCCACCGCAGGGGCACTCCTGAGGAGCGTGCTTACAAAGAAGACGGTGACAATGGTAAAGACCAGCGTGATCTGCAGGATGGGATTGCTTGTCAGTCTCCATCAAGCCAGAACGTCGCCCATGAGATACCCCATGGATCTTACATTGCTCTGGCGTTGCGTGTGTTCCGAGCCCTCGCGGGCGAACCTTGCTTCCCATGCATTGGCTTGCTTTTGCCTATGGCTGAGGAGCCCATTGATCTGATGGCTTAATTAGCCAAGGCCTCGGCGATTAAGAAAATATGCGGTGAAACAAAAGCCCACCTCGACCTGAACTTTCCTGGCGTATTGGGTCATCTCCTCGATGGTGGCAATGTTCGACTGAACAAGATCCAGATTCGCCTTAGCCTGCTTCCAGGACTTGGATCTCGGGTGTGGAACTCGCTCATCGACGAACTGGACATTGCGTTTGACCCTCGGCCTGGCTCCATCCCGGTGCAGAGCCGACGGAGGGGGCCTTTTTCCCGTGTGACCATCAGGTGACTCGAAAGAGTACACGTCTTCGAGAGTCGCGGAACCGTATTGGGATGACTCTGGGGTATCGACGATATCACTCGCATCATCCGTTTTGTTTTTATCCGGGTCGTTTGAGAGCAGATGGACAAACTTGTAAAGCACATCCCTCTGCTTAACCAAGACGCCTTGGATGGTGTTGAGCTCGTCTTGTATGTCCATGATCTCTGCTAGGAGGCGTGTCTCTGTTCTGAGCCGGAAGAGCGAGTTTGTCAGCTTGTTCCTGGTTCGTTGGTCGAGCCCATCCTTGCTCAGATTTTTGACAAGCAACTTGAACTTGTCGAACTGTATAGCTTGCTTTTCGGCCTGTACGCGTGTGTGAGTGCGCACCCGGCAAAGAGGAGACAATAGATACTTCCGACACTTACAATGAGTGTGATACTCGACTGGAAGCAGTCGTAAAGTCGAACACCTAGCGGTCCTGGCCGGTGTAGGAAGTCCACGCTGCATCGGATGATGAAGTTGGCGAGGTCCACGGGGCCCTCGATCAGCGGTCGGTCGTTGTTGTCCTTCAGCTTCTCTCGGATCAAGTACCGCACAAGGTTGTAATCCTCTCCCGACTCCCATGTGTTTGGAACGCTCATGATTACAGTCTGGTCGTCTTCCAGGATCCAGATCCAGAGCTGGTCGATCATGAGCAGTGGGTAACTCCCTTTGTCGTGACGTCGAGGTGTTGATGATGGCTGTAGATTGTGCTGGTGGTGACTGGCCCTCTCTTTGTTAGCCTGGTCTCGCTTGGTCCATTTGAACATGACCTGGGTATTATCGCGCCGCTCTGTGTCTTCCAACATGTGGTAAGTGAACTGGTCCAATGTCCGGCGGCAATGCAGTGGAAACCTGTCATTGTCAAAGTACGCGCGTATCAAGCGCGACGTCTCGTCCGTGCCTGGGCAGAAGGGCTCTCTCATCGCCAAGGTCAACTTTTTGCGGTTTTCGTGCTTTTCGAATCCAAAGATGGGCATCTTGATGGATCAATGAATCAGCCATCACCAGTCTTTTGAGGCTTAAGTTGCTGAACCAACTTACAAAGAGGGCAGTCACCGGTTTTCTGATGGTGCCAGGCACCTCGGAAGACTTGACGCTGAATGAGGGGGACGGAAAAGGGGATGTCGGAGAGGGGAAGGCCGGTTCCTCAGCAAGAGGTTCGTAGGTCTATGATTGTCAGCAACGATACCCAAACGGCTTTGGACCCGTGTACCGTCTGGTGCATACCTGTTTGTATCGGAAAGAATCAGGAACAATGTGCCGGTCGAATGGTGCCGATCCTAAGGAGTACGAGTAATTAGCGCCAGTGCCAGGAGAGCAGAGAACTGCCATTGCATTGACGGGATTGAACGGACCTCGGTGCCGCCGCCCGCTGGTGGACTTGTCGATGCGCCGTAGCTGCTGAACAAATAAATCCTGCCGTGTCCTCAAGTCAGTTACCGTGGCTCCGTTTGGGATGCCTGTTTTGCAGCTTTCACTAACATGGATCCATTGTTCCTGGACGATGCTGTTAGCGCTGGCCGGATGGTTTGTGACAGAGCTAAACGACAGTCCAGGCACTCACATTGTTGGCGGGGAGATGGATCCAGCGGCATGTTGGTCGCATGTCGACTTTGTCGTGGCGATGATTCCGGTGGAACCAATTGTCTACCCCATACTGCTGGTCATAGATGACCGTATAGACATCTGGTCTCTGGAGATCCAGGTAATCTTCGCTGCCGTCTTTTGCAATGTAAAATTGGGCGATAGTTGCGACTGACTTTCTGCAGGCAGCGACCTCAATTTGCGTTGGCGGTACCACGAGGTCCTTGATCGTCTCGGGCCCTGCTCGTCGTGCTCCATTGACTAAGAAACCAGGTTCCCTCAAATCCCGGATCCACTGGTGGTTGTCCTCCTCGGCGTATTCCCAGGGAGACTTGCCCGAGGAGTCCTCGAGATGGTCCTCATGCTCGTTCTCCGCCAATGCGTAGAGCAGCTTTTCGATCATGGCCCGGAAAGGGGCTCTATCCTCCTCCTTCGGGTTGATAGCGACAGCCTTGTGGACGACCACGTGGAGCGGGGTCAAGCCATCTTCATCCCGCTTGACCACGAGATCAGGTCTGGCACTCACAAGCCGACTGATGGCCACGTCATTAACGCATTCCGCTGCTAGGTGGAGGGGGCAGCGCCGTTTATGGTCTGTGACACCGAGCTCGTAGCCCGAGGTGATGAACTGGACGAGGAGTTCCTCAAGCCCCTTGTTGGCGGACGCCTTTAGAACGAGGCACCTCTTGATCTGGTCCACGAAGGTGCGGTAGTTAGGGTCCCGTGGGCCTCTGAATCTCGAGGGTTGGCGACTGGTAGTAGTAGGAGGAGGGAGAGGAGCAGCAGGGGCAGGAGCAGGAGGCTTAGTCGGAAGCGGGTCCAGCACGACGAAGCGGACACCGGCTGCGTATGGGCGTATAACCTATGCCTTCGGTCAACACCTATCGTAACGAGGCGAGGTACACTGGGCAGTTGGTACAAACCATCCGACTGGGGACCTTGGCCGGCGTGTAGTACCAAACAGTTGACAGCTCCCGTTGTTTGATGCTAACCTGAAATTTCGACCAAAGACCCCAGCTGTCGACCGCCTTCGACTCTAGGATGGCCTTGACCTGAGCGGCACGGCTCGAGTTCGCCGGTGGCGGAAGATTGATGTTTGATGTTCCCGCCTCGGGGAGGATGGTGCTTGGAGCATCGAAGAAGTGTAATGCAGCAATAATGTTCAGCATAGGAAGTTCCTCACTTTCAGCAATAAGGACGATCAGCTTTTGGATGATGAGGCATCCGAAGCCGGCGCCGATGAAGACCAAAAGGGTTTGGGAGAGATGGCCGGCTCTCTTTTCCTTGAGTTGCGAGAGAAGTGCTTCGGCCATCTCTTTGAGATACTTGTCGTAGTCGAGCTTCTTGGGAGGGTTGTCAGTTGGCTGAGGTGACTGTGTTGGCTCGAGAGATCTGTATGAGAAAGCCAGGACTCGTGCCCGATCCAGATCTCCGGCGAGCATTGTCGGGTCCGTCAGCCAACTACCGACTTTCGAGCCTTTATCCTTTTCAGATTGCGGCTTTGAACCCGTGTTGGATGATGGGCGATCCGATTGACGGGACACGCGGGTTGTGCCGCCATCATCATGGGGCTTCTCCTCGTCCATCTTGTCCGCCATGGGCGGTTGTATTTGTTGCTGAGCTGCCGGCGGGGGCCTGCTTTTTCCTTCCTCCGAGGCGCCGATGCCGAGTGTAGGAGTACTTTGGTCGCCATCATCCCTCCCCTTGCCCTTGTCCACCGAGGAAACATCGGGCTCCCCTTCGGGAGCCTGAATCCACATTACGTCCGCTGCTGGGACAGCCGGCAAAGAAGGCTGTTCATGGGACTCGGGCTTCCGTCCCTTGGCAGGCTGATCATGAGGCTCAACCTCAACCCTCCAGCCGTGAATGTCGCGGACCTTGGCCTCACCCAAAACCTTCAAGTGATCAGCCTTGAGAGCGGTTTGCTGCCCAAGAGGAAGTGGGTGGCTTGAGTTGGCGAGTCCAGAAATTGGGTTCGCCGGCGTGTAGGGTTGTCTGGAAGAAGCACTCGGTCGCTTTGTGAAAGCCTTTTCTGGCGAGTAGGCCCATGCTGCCGTCAGCGAATGCCCAAGGTCGTGGACAGCTATGACGTCCATGCTGGGCAGAACAGGCAAAGGCAAGTTGGACAGATCTACAAGAGCAGGGAGCTCGGGCAGCTTGACCTCGGGCTTTGCCGCTTCGGCCTTGTCTGCCTCGATTGTTGTTGCTTCCTCTTGACCATCGGCTGATTTGCTGCTGCCTGCCTCTGTCGCATCAGGCTTCTGCAAAGCAGCAGTTGCGTTGCCTGCCTGCGGTTTTGGCCGCGGAAACCCAACCTTGTCCTGGAGTTGGCGTCTCCACCGTTCAGCGAGACTCTGAATCGAGACGCCAGGGGCGGGCAATGTCGGTTGAGGGTTTATCGATACAAGTGCAGCAGTCTGATTTCGCGTCTCGGCTTCTTGTGTGGGGGGCACGCCGGGGCCTGGCTTTTTATGTTCCTCTTGCTCCTCTTGTTTCTCTTGCTCCTCTAGCTCCTCTGGCTTCTTCGGCTTCTCCGGCTTCTCTGGTTCGTCTGGTGTCTCTGGCGTCTCAAGCATCTCAGACGTCCCAGGCTTTTTTGGCTCCTCTTGTTTCTCTTGCTTCTGTGGCTCCTGTGCTTCGTCTCGCGTCTCTGGCTTCTCCGGCTCATCTGGTTTCGCTGGCTCCTCCGTCTTCGCTGACTCCTCCGGCTCGGCCAAGGGGCTGGTGGATGACTCCATTGCGGGGTTGATGTGAGGGGTGTTTTCCGTGTCCAAGTCGGCGTTTATGGTGTTCAGAACTTGGTCCGACCTCTCCGCTGGGCGTGGTGTGTCACCCTCCTGTCCGGCCGACGAGGGCGGCTGTGACAGGAATGACATTTGCGCAGGTTGAGCGGCGCCATCCATGTCCACGAGTTCCGTGCGGCAAGCGAGAAGCTTGAAAAAGAAAAGGGACTTCGCGTCATTATCTCGGCTTCGAGGAGTTCGGGTGTTGTAGGTGGGTGCATAGGTCGGGGGCGCGTAGCCAGGGCCGCCATTGGATCCGTCCAGTCCAAGATGCAGCTGAATGATCCATCCTCTATCAGGCAGTTCTGTGCGCTTTGCCGCAGTGCTGCATGAGACCCAATCCGACACTGGAAGCGATTATTGGACGCCATGCCGGCCATCATCGCAAGGTGCTGCCGCTGCTTCGTCCCGGTAGCTGAGAGTCCGTATCCCCGTCCAGTCTGTAGGTGGTGGGCGAGCTGAAAATGGACGGAAATGCTTGACATGCGGCGGTGTGGCCCCGTTTGTACGGAGTAGTTGTTGCGAGTAGAGTCGCATATATTGGCTAGAGTCGCATATATTGGCTCTGCTGTGGGCATATCCCACACTTGAATTCATCATCCCTTTCCACACATCTGATTTTGACTATTCACTTTGCTTCCCATGCACCATCTGCATCACTGTTGAACAACACAATGTACTTACATTGCTGATATCCGCTACCGGTCTGTCCTTTGGTTCTCCTTAATCCCACCTCAACTTCCAGAGTGCATGATTGTGGGGTTCTTATCGCCTCATTGGCCGAAGGATCGTATTGTCTGCCTCTCCAATTAGGTGTTTTCAATGCTCGATCACAGTCGTTGTAGTCGTAATCGTCTGGACAACCTCGTATTTTTGTGGTCCAAAGGGAGGCCGAACTGTCTGCGAAGTTTCGGCGTAGTCGCGAAAGTACGATCGGATAACAGCCTTTGCCTCTAGATCATCCCGGCATAGATCTAGCCAGATCTGGTTGAATTTCAGCTTCTTGTAGGTCTCCAAGAATCTAAGCCTATTGTTAGCAAGCTCTACAAGAGATCAAATAAGTCCTTTAAGGTAAAATACTTACAGCCGCATTGACTGCCATGCGCGAAATCGTTCTTCTTTTGAGCGCTCGCAAACCTCCCGCTCATCTTCGATATTGGTGTCCAAGAACAGCTCATCATCCTCGTCCGCTCTTCGTTGTCGCTCGCTAAGATCGCGCAAGCCGGCGGCGGGTTTATTGAGAACAACAGCACCACGCCTTCGAGACATTTTGGGTCAATGTTGCGAGGGCGGTCGGATTTGGGCATTTACCTCAACCAGTCAACTTGAGCAGTGCGGCCCCGGCTAACGGGGGCCTTCTTAAATGCGGCGTGTGGCAAGGCTTTTTTTCCCCTTCAACTGTGGCGTGTGGTCTTGAGGCATGGGCGGTACCCCGCGCCGCCCAGAAAACGGCAAAACTACCATCTTATTTAAGAATGGACGGTGAGATTGAAGCCGTTTTGCGGCATTTTCGCTTCTCCCCTAAATAAAACACCTAAAGGCAAGTTTATCTAGCGAGTAAGCCAAAAAAAAAAACGCCGCAAAACGCCATCATCATTACCGTCAACTGTTAAGATGAACCGTCTTTCGTAGTCATTCCCCATGGCGGCGCACAGCTTTTGTTTTCGAGGGCGGGGCTTTGACTGGTGTTTTATCTAGGGATATCCAGGGTTAGGGTAAGATGCGAGGTTTTCTTGGCATCTCGTGACAGCGCGTAAAGTGATTTGAGACGCGCCTTCCGCAACCCCACTACGAGTCTCGCGACAGCGCTGAGATTGGTTCGTGACGGCAGCAATGGCACCCCGACGTGAGATTCTCGACTCGGAGGATGATGACAGTGACTTTGGCGATGGATCAGAACTCGCAGGTGCCGAGGCGCACGAGCGGGAAGTGGCTGAAGAAGAACCCCACGAGACTGCGGGCATTGATTCGACCGATCCATCTTTTTTCCAGCGCATCTACGAGAAGCAGCAAGGCCTTTCAGACGCGCAGGATGTCGTTCCGGATACGGCACTTTATGGTGTTGCTGCCTCGTCTTGGAACGACATATCATCAGCGCCGCCCCCGGGCCAAAAGCTTAAAGAGTACTCCTCTCTTACCTCCATCACCGAGCCGGTACCAGCAAGCCGGAAATCCAAGAGGACTCGAGATGTGCATCGAACCGAGTCCATTGATCTGACAAATATCACCACGCCAAGAAAAGGGGCTACAAACATGACCAGCGATGTGTGGGACGTCCCGCCCTCAACCAACTCGCAAGAAGCGACAAAAACGTACGCCAAGCGGAAAGTCGCAGAGCTCAGCCTCGAACAGGGCTCGATGCGCGATTCTCTTCCAGATACCCAGGACCCCTATGCCTTTCCGGACGCCACGCCACCGACAAAGAGGAACCGGCGTGGGACGCCCTCCAGCTGCGCCCAGCAACCGCACGAATCGAGCCCCTTGATGCTCCTGCCCACCGAGGAGGCACCAAGCTCCGGCAGGCAAACACGGAGCAGTCGGAAAAAGAAGGCCAGTTCAGATTTCGGGTCCACCTTACCAGACACGGCACCTCCGTCGCTGTATATCGCCCAAAGCGCCCTTACCGCAAGCCAGAAGCAAGAGTACCAGGTGGTGAACCTGTCTTCTGATACCATGCCGGATGCATCCGAAGGGCTGTGTGCTAGGCAGTTGGTGGGGCCGGGAGAAATGTACAGGTCGAGCGCGGCCACGACCATCGCCTATCCGACTCCGAGCCGAGTTGCGCCACCGCCGCGGCTGCCAGGGGTGACAGAGGAGATGAGCGAGCAGGGCATCTCCCGGACGTCGCTGGGCTATGGCATGGACTATCAGGTTCGTTGACTATATATAGGCCGCTTGGCACGGACGCGGATGGCTAACTGTCCTGCAGCAATCCTCGCCTGACGTCCTCACTGACATGACCAGCTCTATTGCTCCGAGGTCATCAAGGAGGAATAAAACGAAGGTAGTATCTTCGGCAGGACCGTATTCGTCCGAACTCGAGCCGCCTGCGTCGAATCGAAGGGCAAAGAGGAAACTCGCGCGGGAAGTCGAGGATGGTAATCAAGAGCTGGACCATTTGCGGATGACCCAGGAGAACACGGAGGCTCCACCGCAAGCAGCAGGTATACAGCGCGACGCTGAAGATCTCGCCCATATTACAGATCGACCAGAAGACCATGTAGGAGGCAAGGAATTTGCTTCCGAGGCTGACCGACTCCATGTCGACGTAGAGGAGATACCCGCACCAACTCCCAAACCAGCCGCAAAAGGCAAGAAAGGCCGAAAAAAGAAGGGTGCCAAAACCCAATCGTCTGCTCCCGAACTCGATGAGCCGATAGCAGCAGAGGAGGTCGCGCAGAAACTAGCCACTAAACCGGCAGAGGTCACGGAGCCGCCGGCAAATCGAAAGCGCGGCCGCGCACGCAAATCCGACCCAAGCACATCGCAGCTCGAACCAGAGCAGAAGCCGGAGGAACGGCCCGAAAAGGAGAAGGCCGAGTCAGAGCCTAGAGCACGCCCCGCATCACAACCCCTGGCCCAGGCGGATAACAACTCGCAACCCAATAGCACACTAGTTTCAAACGACGTTAGTAATACTATTAAAGAGAGAGAGGAGAAGGAGAACAACGTAGTGGCGGAGAAACCCGGGGTGGTAAGAGATACGGTGACGGATAATGATAAACGAGCGGCCAGAGATGTCAAAGTCGGTCTGGGTGCTCAAAAGCCGCAGTACCGTGTGGGGCTGAGCAAGAAGACGCGCATCGCGCCGCTACTGAAGTGTTTGAAGAAGGCTGCGTAAGGAAAGGCGTATGGATGGCTGGTGTTCTTTGGGGGGATTTAGTGAACGGAGACGGATGGTGCTACGGCTGGAGATGGCAGGCATTGGCATTTGCTTGTTGATACCCATGTTGCTCGCTTTTTGTGAAGCTGTTCTTTTGCTCTTGAAAAGAGCATTCGTCGGATGATGTGCCGGGTAGGTGTAAAATCAACATGGCGGTTAGGTTCATGCAGGCGTCGAAAAGGACGGCCAGAGTGATGAGATGAGAGAATACATCACGTCCTATGTAAGAAACATCCAAACAAACATCTTCCTGGCTGAGCCCTTGGTCACTTTCTTGTATAACTACACAATACCCTATCCAGCTCCGTAACCTGCAACCTAATGAACACCACTTAGCCACTCAAAATACCACAACAACTTGCCATCCTAGCGATAATCTGCCCAAGTTTTTAAAGTTCATCATCTCCGTTACTCCTTGCTCCTCCTTCCAGCATCATTAACAGGCAAACTCGTTCATCTTTATCATTCGATACGTCAAATAACATGACTGCCATTCAAGTTCGCACAGAAACAGCGAATTGCGCGGAGAATATAAACGGTATGTTGTCCGGTTAGGTCAGGTTGAAATCGGCATAAGGTGAAGGTTCTTTGGGCGATGGTGTCCTTCGGGCTCGCGCTAACCAAGCAAGCCGCTTTTGCCCGTGAAACCATACAACAATCGTCTCGCCTGCCGTGACATCTTGGAGATCGAGATACTCGCCTAGGCCGATGTCTGCAACATCCAAGGTCTCCTTCTCCTCATTTTTATCTTCGGGTTCCTCTTCCGGGAGAAAGGTGAGCATCGTTTCGGTTGTCTGAATGACCTGCGGTATGGAAGGAAGTTGACAAAGATCGCGTAGGTCCTCGGCTGTGCGAAATATGCTGTCGCCGCCGATGACGACGGGACATCGTACTTCGGGCTTTGTAGCATTGTACGCTGCGGCTTTGGCCCAAGATCCTGGTGCCCATTTGTCTCGCGGGGTTTGCTGGCGTGCAACCTCAGATTTGGCAATAGTTCGTCGCAAATCTTCAGACATTTTGATGATGTTCGTTGAAGTTGACCAAGAAATCAAGAATGCAAAATGGAACAGTCCTCGAACAGCGATGAGAAAGGTGGGTTACTCGCGAGGTTGAGGTTACTGAGCGAGGAGCTTAACTGAGTGCGGCGGACCAAGCCCTGCGTTAAAAGCACAGACTGAGTCGGCCTTGAAGTCCTGTTCGAGCTGCCGGAGTAGCCGCGCGGCTATGGTTGAGGTGGGGCCTAGCGGTTTCCCTTCCAGGTACGGAGTAATTAGACTGACATGTTGGCCTGCCCATTGATAAGTCCCCTGAAAGCACACTGAACGTGGAAGTGCCTAACTTTCTATGTTGGACGTAGTTCATTGTGCTCGAAACGCACAAGCGGCTGAAACAGAGGCCCATCGGTCGCGGCCTTCGGACGAAAATAACACCCAGTCTGTGCTTCGAAATTGCTCTCGACTCAACCAACAACCTTCTTGTGCGAGAAACACTGTGTACGCTGCAATCCCTCGAAAACTGTACGAATGCGGCACACTCTGCCGTTGGGGGTCGTAAACCATTCAGAATCTCCCCCTTGTAGGCTGTTGCCAACCACCATGGTCGTTTCAGAAGAAAAATGAGTGTTCGCGGACAAACATGGAACATATAATGAAGCCTTGATTCCAACCATGTTCGTGCTGATCCTCGATCAACTGAACAATGAAATCCATTAGCCTCGTACCCTGTTTTACGCAGTAATTATGGCTTTGTCTTTTGGCATTGAGATCGAACTCCTTGTCTGCCCACGCAGCAACCCCAAGCTCAGAGGCTATATGAATCAGGCGGGTTGGGATCAACGGGTTGATTCAGTTGATCCCAAATACGAAAGCGATGCGATAAAAAAGCAACGAGCCCAGAACAGGTTTGCTGTGAGATACGCCCTTGCCTCAATTCTTTCAGCTGCTGGTATCCCGGCCACGCCAAAACAGACTGCAGATTACCAGAGCTGGTCCATAGTCGACGAGGAATCCTTGGATGAAATACCACAATATTGTGAGTTCGTTCTCCCATGCCTCCTGTGACAATGTGTTCATAGTCATGGTCCCGCTAACCCATTGACGGCTGCATCAGGGAGGATAGAGTTCGTGTCGAGAGTTCTGTCCACCAACATTGACTGGCAAAAGGAGCTTAGGAGTTTGTTCCGTGTCCTTCATGCCGAGTGCAAACTTCGACTGACAACCGGCTGTTCTATGCATGTTCATGTCTCCCCGTATGACGGCCGGTATACTGCCGAGCATTTGCGGAAGATATGCAAGGCATTATGCTACTTCGACAACGCCATCACGAGAGTCATGCCCGCAGAACGCAAGAATAACTGCTGGGCCACGTCTAACGTTTCAGGACGTGGTGTAGCGGTCAATCAGAAGTTGAAAAAAGCATACAGTCTGCTGCCTGCCCAGTCGTGGAAGTATCTCTTTGAGCTGTTTGACAAAACCGTCACGCCGAAGCACGTTTACCAGTTGCTCTCTGGCAACTACGAAAGTCGGTATGTGTCTTGGAATTTCGAAAACGTTACCCAACCATGCGGCACTGTTGAATTCAGGCGTCCACCTGGCGCCGATTCTGCCGCCAAGGCGATCCACTGGGCTGGCTTCACCTTAGGTTTCGTTGCAAGAGCACTGGCAATGGATTGGGCACCGTTTGTGTCCCTGAAAACTGTGGGTTCCGTCACCGACCTTGAACAGTTCATTATCCAAGGGCTTCAAAAACTCGGTCCAACAAGTCAACCCGCAGCGCTTGGCAGGAGGATCGTCGAGGATACATCAGCACCCACTGTCCTTACACCAGCGCAACTAAGCGCCATTGAACGGAAGAAGAAAAATAAGGATAAGTCCAAAAGTCCTTTTGTCGAAAAGGCGAGTCGTTCATCTGTTCTGTTATGGCTGTGGCAGGAATGCGCTAACATTTCCCCTAGGCTAGTTCACGGCCCAACACTCCAACTCTCGAATTTGGAGAATCTCGCGGTGAATTTTAGCTGCGGCTCATGTCCCGTGAGTGCTCAAGACCGCACACAAGGTGGTAGAACAGGCCGAATGTCGCCACGCCGTAGGTGATTAACTCGGCGAAGGGCTCTTTCTCTTCGGCGTCAGCGAACTTTTATTGTTCTAGTTATCATCTTCTCTATGGTTGTATAACAGAAAAGGGCTAGTCATCAGCTTTTATCGATTTGTTTAGTTTAGACAGCATAACGATAGCATTATTCTGAGTCTTATAGATCGATGTAATTGTCCCGGAAAGTGTGTATTGCAACTAGCTGGTGACGAATCTATGAGTACGCCAAGCTTGAGGGAAGAAAATGAAGCGAGGGTCCGGTGGCCCGCTGCTCCTTCCAAGTTTGCAGTACATACAGTAGCCCTGTCGCATCAAGGGATGCAATTTGGGAAGCTAGATCCAAGGGTAAAGGATTCGGGGTCAGAGTTGGCCGAAGGTTTTAAAGGCCTATCCCTGGCTCGGCCGTCACACCAGGAACCTTGGGCATTCAACTACTACTTAGGATACACTAACGATGTTAAACATCCAAACAAACGTCTGGGGGACTGAGCCCAAAGCATGTCGAGACTGTTTTCGTAATCCTCTCCTAGCACACCCAGATACTCGAACCAACTGTGTGACCTATCGCCTGCTGAACGCCACTTGCAGCCATTTCAGTGATTATATCATCTCCGAAACTTCTCATGTCTCCTTCTAGCATCCGAAACAGGTAGGCTCGTATATCTTTATCATCTTATACGTCAAAAAATGATCCAAGCTCACATAGAAACGGTGAACAATACAAAGAATATAACCACACGTTAAGCATTATGGTTGTCTGGCTAGGTCAAGTCAATGTCGGCATAAGGTGACAGCTCTTTAGGCGATGGTGTCCTTCGGGCTCGCGCTAACCAAGCAAATCGCTTTTGCCCGTGAAACCATACAACAACTGTCTCGCCTTCCGTGACCTTTTTGACATCGAGATACTCGCCCAAGCCAATATCTGCAACGTCCAACGTCTCCTTCTCTTGACTTTTATCTTCGGGTTCCGCTTCCGGGAGAAAGGTGAGCATCGTTTCGGTTGTCTGAATGACTTGCGGTATAGAAGGCAGTTGACAAAGATCGCGTAGGTGCTCGGCAGTGCGAAATATACTGTCGCCGCCGATGACGACGGGACATCGTACTTCGGGCTTTGTAGCATTGTACGCTGCGGCTTTGGCCCAAGATCCTGGTGCCCATTTGCTTCGCGGGGCTTGCAGGCGCTCGAGCTTCGGTCTTGCTATGTCTCGTCGCAAATCTTCTGGCATATTGGGCTAGCGATAGTTTTCCAAAGCTGACCAGGGAGTCAGGTGTGCGGGATTTGAAGGATTTGAGTGTTTCTTGACATTCAGGTCGGCGCTCCCAACGACAAACAAATAACTATCGGTTTTTATAAGGTAAGTTGGTTCTCTGGATGCGGCGCTTGTTGGATGCGACCTTTCACCCTGTTGAGACATGAGCGCCAATCGAAACAGAGGCCTCGAGCATTGCCGCCCTCAAAGCGCCCAATCACTGTTTCTAAGCCACAGGCATACAGATACTCGGCCCATGCGTCGACCTTTCGATGCAGAAACCACTGTGTAAACTGCGGTTGCCATGCCTCCATGCCAGGACGGGGCCCCTGTTGGCCAGAGTGATAACTCCTGCTGTAGGCCAACGCTAGGCTGATCTGGCGACACCACCTTTCTCATCGCTGTTTTCAAGAACCATTCCATCTTACATCCTTAATACCTTGGCTTAAACTCAACAAACAATCATCAACTCAAGATGTCCGAAGATTTGCGACGAACTATCGCCAAACTCGAGGTCGCACGCCGGCAAGCCCCTCGAAGCAAGTGGGCACCGGGGTCCTGGGCCAAAGCAGCAGCGTACAATGCCACAAAACCGCCAGTGCGATCGCCTGTCATTATCGGCGGCAGCAGCATATTTCAAACACCAGATGAGCTGCGCGCTTTTTGTCAACTTCCTTCCATACCGCAGGTCATTCAAACAACCGAAGCGACGCTAGACTCTCTGTCGGATGAGGAAGAAGATCAAGACCCAAATCAAGACCAAGGACGAGACCAAGACCAAGACCGAGATCAAGGCCGGGATCAATGCCGAGATCAAGACCAAGGCAAAGACAAAAATCAAGACAAGGAGACGTTGAATGTTGCAGACGTCAGTCTAAGGCAATGGCTTGATCTCCAGGATGTAACAGAAGGGGATGTCATCGCTGTGTGGTTCCATGGGAAAAGGCGATATGCTTGGTTAGCGCGATCCCAAAGGACACCATCGCCGAAAGAACCCTCACCTTATGCACATCTGACCTGACCTAACCGAACAATCATACCGCTCATATTCTTCGTCCTATCCGCTCTTTTGGTGTATGAGGTTCGATTACGGGTTATTATGATAAACGTATGAGACGGAGATGTGCGAGTCTGTGTATGATACTAAGCGGAGGACCAGGTGCAGTTCAATCCCATATTTGTATGTTGCTGTGCGTGGAGGTAGATCAGTGGTTGGACTGCTTTCATATCTGGTTGGGGAACAGAAGGAAAGAGGAAAAGAGAAAAAAATGGAGAGAAGGATCCACAGAAGAGAATATAAAGCGAAAATAGAAGAGGAGAGTGAAATGGTGGTGAGAAGAGAGAAATAGTTAACGTTAAACAAAATAAGCCATTCTGTCAAAGTAGATTGCAGGTGTAAATGCTCCTGGGCTATTCTGATATCTGAGTTCACCGATTACAGTACCTATGTACAGTATGTACAGGTTCGGATAACTAGATACTGTAACCTGAAGTAACTACACAAAATTTCATGTTGTACTGATAAAACGTAACCCAACACCGCCGCCAGGAGAAGGGCCAGTGCGTCCCTGTGGCCCGCCTGACCTGCCGGCTATCTTGGCGCCGTTTAGTGCCGGCATCCAGCCTTAACAGCAAGGCGGCGAATCAAACAGGCTGCAACAGCGACAGGCATCCGCTGTCAGCAGTAGCGAACCACGTCATCAGACCAGTGCACACCCAACGGCAAGGCCCGGCTTTCGGTCGCCGTCAACAAAACAACCCGACTCAACAGGAGACTTGCCATGTCTGAGGGCCAAACACGGCCAGTTTTTGCCGTCTTGTCCCAGCTGTCATGTCTGCTATTCCTTGACAACTCTCGAATTTTCACCGATACCAGATCCGCACCTATGTCGCTGTCATAGCTCGATATTCACAGGCGGTGTGTACCTGTCTGCACTTGTTCCAAGTTGACAAGACCAAGTATGTCTCCTCAGAAAATTCACTACAAGCATTCCCTTTGGTCATCCTCCAAGTACAATCCCTTCCCCCTCTCTTTTCTTCAATGCAGCTAACAATGCTCCCTCTCTCAGATTCCGCCCACCATGACCACCTCCAACCTTCCATCCCACACCCTCACCCCGCCCTGCCGTCTCGCCCCCGCCCCGTCTCCCGAACCGACCCCAGGCCTCGAGGGCATCCCCCCGCTCCGCGCCCAATTCTTCTACGCGTCGCACATTCCCATCGACGACCCTCTCTCGGCAGCGACCATCGCCGGCTCCTCCTCGTCGTCGTCATCTTCGTCCGCGGACAGCTCCAAACCCACGGCCTCCAAGCTCCCGCTTCGCCCCTTCTCTCCCAGTGACAACGCTGCCCTGGAGCGAGCCTGGCTGGGGCTTGGTTCCGACCGCCTCCGCCGCAATCACGCACTAGCCACCACCCGCCGCGGCAACGGCAAGAGGAGCCCCAGCCCCAGCCTATCCAGGGAAAATGCCGAGAAGCTGGCGGCCG
This sequence comes from Corynascus novoguineensis, assembly GCA_033296725.1. Lineage (NCBI taxonomy): Eukaryota > Fungi > Ascomycota > Sordariomycetes > Sordariales > Chaetomiaceae > Corynascus > Corynascus novoguineensis. Next base: position 53,937 of record MU857634.1, read on the forward strand.
TTGTGGCCGCGCTCGCGGCGAAGCACCACGAGAAGCACGACCGGGAGGGGTTGGCTCCTGGGGTGGGGATTGCTACCGCGGTAGATGGGCCGCTGCTGGGGGAAGATGGTTCGATAGCGGTGGCGGCGCCTGAGCATGGCGGGGTGCCCGTCTGCTGTGCCGAACTCACTATCGACGCGTCGGCAGAGCTGAGGCGCGAATTTTGTGCCGTGACGAGGCGAAGGCAGCCGGCCTTAGACCATGACCGCGTGCTGGAGGGCGTCATGGCGCAGCTGGCGAGGTTGAGGATGGAGGCAGAAGGTGCAACCACGAGGCCACCGTCCGCAGTGGGATTACCCTCGACAACAGTGGGCGCGAGTCCGGCGTTGCACGCCGTTGGGAGCCTTGGGACGAGGGCGCCCACGCCGCCTGTCGACGGGGTCTCTCTTGCGTCGAGTTTTCCTGTTGGGAGCTTTGTTCCTGCACGCCCCCCGGTGCTAGATGATGGCATCTCGGGGAAACCATTTGTGAGGGTCGAGCCGAGTCCGCGGTCAGCTAGGTCGTCTGGAGTGGCGACTCCGGATGACAGGCCGGCAAGGAATGTGCTACGGGGGAGGGCCCGGGGTGACAGTCGGGCGTCAGTTCGTGGACGGCCAGTTGCGGAAAGGCTGGAGGACTCGGTCGAAGTGCCCGTGGGTATCTCGAGGCTGCACATGGTCTCGTTGCCCGTGCTTCAGATGAAGCCAATCTACTGGTCTCCAGTCAATGACATTGCGACAGTGTTGAGGGCAACATGGTTTTACAGGTAGAGCGCGTTTTCTTTGAACAGCTGCAGGACACTTTGCTAACCTCAGTATAGGGACACAATGGTACCCGTAGAGCCCATGGTAGCGAACCAATTAGAGGCGGGTTACTGCGAGCTCCGACCTTGGACAGAGACCTGGCGCGATGAGATCAGATCTGCTCTCGACGTGGGACCTCTTGGCGAGGAAAAGATTTCGCATCGGCTCTGGCCGGAAGTTCATGATAAACGGCACAAAAGCAAAGACGGCCTGCCGCCGGAGCCGCCAATATCGAGTGACCCATTTTGCGCCGCTAGGTGTTTTGCGGGAGAGGCCGCTACCGAAGGATCGCTGGAACCAGTCCATTCCGAGAAAAACACGGCGCTGCCACCTCCGGAGTCCAGGACGTACTCGAACCATCATGTCATCTACAAGGACGGCTCAACTGCGTTTCTGCTGAAGCCTAGTCAGAAACCATCGGCTTATTATGGCCGAAGACCTGTTTCGAAAATCATGAAAGGCATAACAGTCGGCCTACCTGTTGTGCGTGGTTTTGACCACGCTGCCTGGGAGCGTGTGCATGATAAGCGGGCGGCTTCGCGCAGCAAGAACGCAACCGTCGCCATCTCGGCAGAGGAGCTACGCCAAGCTGCCGAGCAAGGCGGCTGCCCGGGCTGTCAACTCGACAAAGACCGAGGCCAGGTGACTGATTTAGTGCTTGTCGCCCACGGTATCGGGCAAAAGCTCTCGGAACGTGTTGAGAGTTTCCACTTTACCCACGCGGTGAACGCCTTCCGAAGGGCCGTCAACATCGAGCTTGAAACTCCGGCCGTCAAGGCCACGCTTCGCCCTGGGCAGAATGGCATCATGGTGTTACCGGTCAACTGGCGTCATCTCTTGAATTTCGAGGATGAGAACCCCGCTCCAGAAGAGAACAGGGCATCCTACTCGCCTGACGGTTTTACTCTGAAAGATATCGAGCCACATACAATTCCCGCGGTTCGTAGTATGATCTCAGACGTCATGTTCGACATTCCCTACTACATGTCGCATCTCAAACCAAAGATGATCGCCGCTCTTGTCGGCGAGGCCAACCGCGTCTACCGTCTCTGGTGCAGCAACAACCCAGGCTTCTCCGAGAAGGGTCGCGTGCACCTCATTGCACACTCTCTCGGCAGCGCCATGGCAATTGAAATCCTCTCCAAACAACCCACTCGCGTCCCCCGCCCGCTAGATCTCTCCTCTCCCGCTCCGGACACGCGGTTCTTCGAGTTCGACACTACCAACCTCTTCCTGCTCGGCAGCCCCGCAGGGTTCTTCCTCCTCCTCGAGCGCGGCGGCCTGGTCCCGCGGCGAGGCCGCCTGAAGCCGGGTGCCGACCCCGCCGACACAGTCGCCAAGGACGTGGTCGGCGACGTCGGCATGTTCGGCTGCATCGCCGTCGACAACATCTACAACATCCTTGCCAAGGAGGACCCTATTGCCTACCTACTCAACGGGACTATCGATCCCGTCTACGCCGCAGGCCTTAAGACGGCCTACGTCCCGAGTACCAGCACCTCCTTCTTCAAATCTGTTGGCGATGCCGTGCGCGGTCTGACCGGCTCGTCCCCTCACCCCGCTGCGACGGCAGCGACGACGGCTTCCGAGCTAGGGAAGCGGCCGCCGCTCACCGCGCGCCTGCCGTCCCAGCTGGAACTGGAAGTGCACGACTTCACGCGAGAGGAGATTGCGGAACGCAAGGCGTTCCTGCTTAACGACAACGGGCAGATTGACTACTTCTTGCGGTCGGGTGGCGGCCCGCTGGAGATCCAGTATCTCAACATGCTGAGCGCGCACACGAGCTACTGGACCAATCAGGACCTGATCCGGCTGTTGTGCCTCGAGATCGGCCGTGCACCGGGGAAGGATCATGCCCTGGCTTCCATGAGGGCCGTCAAGGTAAAGGGGCGGTTTGTGGGCCAGTTTTAATCGGACTTTTTGATGGCCAGTTCTGGGTTCTGGATATAAATAAGCATGGGCTGCGATTTTGACTGGGTAGCAAGCGTGGCGATAGGAGTTCTTTTTACGAGCTTATAGAATGGAAGGGTGGTACACTTCTGCGGGATTGGTCGTGTCATTGTAGCCCCTCGCGACAAGGCGCATTTGGTCGTTGGGGGCAGTGTCTGTGGTATTGATGATACAGGATATATATATATCCTTGGGTAGAACAAGACACCAGGTCATGGTCACAGATAATTCTTTTTCCATCTTCTACCTTGAAGCATCTGCCTTGTGATGTAAGGATTATGTCGAACAGATTATCCTGTCTCCGATTCGCGAACGCTTCTCAGCCCTCATTATCGAGCGCCATCAACTCCGCCTCATCATCATCATCCATGTCATAATCGCTCACCCCGCCATCTTCCGCGACGGCCACTTGGGCATCCAAGGCCGGGTTCAACTCCCTATCCTGCTGGGCCTGCAGCTCCTTGATGCGGTCCTCGTCCATCTTCTCCTGGTGCTTGCGCAGATCGGCCATGCTCCAAGTACTGATGCCTTCCTGGTCCTTGGCGCGGAACGGCTGGGCCATGGTGCGCAGGAAGCGGCGGGCGCTGCTGACGGCCATATCGGTGCTCAGGTTGACGTCCGCGTCCATCAGCGCCTGGTTAATCCACTTGGGCAACTGGTTGCGCTTGCGCTGGAAGCGCCGGTCTGCGAGCACCATGAGCCCGTAGTCATCCTTACCGCGCAGCACGCGGCCGAGGCATTGCGCCGCATGGCGCATGGCGTCGAACGAGAGGAAGTCGTTCTCGCGAATCCGGTACGTCTCGCGGAGGAACTCGAGGCGGGCTTTGAGAATGCGCGATTCGGTGTACTGGAAGGGCACGCCGATGCACAGCACCGTGCGGCCGTACTGGTGGTCGAAGTCGATACCTTCCGAGACTTTGCCACGTGCGACGCAGAGGAGCACCGCGCCGCGACCGTTACAGCAGGCGGTGCGGTACGTCTCGAGAGCCAGCGAGGTCTCCTGCGCGTCGGGCGTCTCCACCAAGATAAGCTTGTACTTCCAAACCTCGTCCAGGATGCCCATGCCCTGCCACATGCTGATGATGGATTCCATGTAGAGATACGACGGAAAGAAGACGACCATGCCGTCCGGCGTGATTTTGGCAAACTCGGTCAGCAGGTTCCCGTAGTTGCGGACGACGCTGGGCTCGTTGCGGACTTGGAAGCTTGTTGATATGGACGCCTGGTCGCTTCCGCGGGTGACGATCATGGGTAGGAAGGACCGCCTGGCCAGGGTCATGCTGTACGATTCTTGGATGACAGTTGGGAAATCGAGCATCTTGGGGTACATCTCCAGCGGTGATATAGTTCCTGAAGTGATAACAACGGAGCTGAAGCGTTCAAAGACGGGCTTGATGGCAATAGCTGCATCCAAGCAGGTGAAGTGAAGAACCGGGTTTGGTACTTCGGCCGTGTCTGATTCGAATGGTTCCAAGATCAAGAGGAAGCCCTTCTCGTAAGTTGCCACGAGGGTCGCGAAAGTGGCGACCTCTTGAAGCGGTTGGTAGTCTTCGATGTTGGTGAGCTCAAGCGTCCTTACTAGCGACGTCAACCGCTCGGCGCAAAACCGAAGGGGTTTCTTCTCAATGAAAGTATGCTCCTTGAGATGCGCGAGGAAGGACGGTGGAGTCTCTGATATCACTTGTCGAACTTTCATCCTTGTCTAAAAGCAGTCAGTGCCATATGCTCGCGGTTTGATGGCCGGTAAGCAAGCCACTGACCTTGAGATATTCAATGAACCTCCGGAGGAACGCAACAAAGTGCTCTGCTCGCCTGATATTTCCAGGCACAGCCTCTTTGAGCAGATCGTCGGGGAGGGCTAACGGACAGTCAGTATCAAATCCATTAAACGTCCGTGGTGTAACATACTGGGATTTGCCATAAAGGAATCCTCCTGTCGGCCGTCATCGGCGCCTCTGAGGCCCTCAACAAGTTTCTCGTACTCATCCTGGAGCTTCTGCTGGTCCGATTCTCTCATCTCGTTGATCTTGTTTTCCAGATTTTGGGCTCCCCTGGTGGCTTTCCTTAACGAGTCATCGGTGATGTCGGTGCTCAGGGACTCGATACACACATTGTCAATGTTGTGAGCTTCGTCGAAAACGACGATGCAATCCTTGGACAAATCCTTGGAGACGCGCTCGGCAATCTTTGGGTCCAGGAGGTAGTGGTACGAATAGATGATGACGTTGCAGTATTGCATCTGTTACAGGGTCAGCGCCTCGCAGCAACGGTAGGTAGCAAGCGAAGCAAGGCTTACCATCCGTCGAGCAGTGAAGTAAGGGCACTGCTTGTGTTGCTCGCCGTACCGCAAAATGCCATCGAATGTCCAGACACCGTTGGGAATCAGGTTGTGCGGCTCAAGGAGATCGAGGTTCTGAGGAGAGCATTAGCACAAACGGCAAGGCTCAGGACGAAGGCTGTGCTCACGTCATGATACACACAAACTTCGACATCCTCGCCCTTTTCCTTCTTTTCCTTGACAAAGCCAGCTGTCAAACTGCGGCAGCGCGCATCGACGACATTTCCACTCTTTTCCCGTTTCACCGACGGATGCAAGCAGAGATTCTTTCGACTGGTAAGACCCAAGCCTCGAAACTCTTCTTCATATCCCAGCCGTTCCGCACGGAACTTCATGAGGGCCTTGAGCTCGACCAATGCCTTTTCGATTTCGGACATTGTTCCTGTGAAAACACTCAGCCATGGCATACTGGATCTCACGTCCCGGAAACAGTAACGTACGGGAGCAGTAAATGAGCTTGCGATGTGATGGGTAGTACTGCTGGTATGCCACGATAAGAGACAGCAAGGTGACGGTCTTCCCTGTGCCCGAAGGCATCTCGAGCACGCAGTTTCCATTTGCATCGAGTGTCTCTAGTGTTTGTTAGCAACAGGATCAACCTCCTGCTTCCCCTCGGGAAGCCGCTTACTTTTCAAGTCCACCATGTAGCTTGAGCACACCATCTTGGTCAGCTGGGTCCACCATTCAGCAAGGGCGTTTTCGAACATACGCATATTGCTCTGACGACACATTAGCAACATAGTTACTAGACAACGACCAGGCTACTACAAGGAGTACTTGCCTGGATAAATCCGGGGGTAGGGGAAGAGAACGGGCAGGTCGCTGTCGTTGTGTCAGCCAAGGAAATGCCGTTTCGACATCAACACGAGTCTCTGGGCTTACTCAATGTTGAACTCCATTTTGGGCGTCTATTTGATGCGCGAACGACTATTACAACTCGAAAGCGGCGCTCTATCGCCGAGCGCGAGTGTCTTGATGGAACCTCGCCAGATTCGCGCCCCCGGTGTCGCTTCGCGTGGCTTTTCCTCGTCAGTGCGCGACCCCCGGAAACCCAGATCGGGTTCCTGCCCGCTCCTGTAGCTCTATTATTAATCCTTTATCAGAGCACAACACTGGAAACACCTCGATGAATTGCAAAACTGAAAGCTGATGATTGATGTTCAGGAAGTTGAAAGTCACGTGTGGCACTGCTGCCTGTTGAGTGCAAATGCTGTTGAAGACGGTCAAAGCTTCTCTTCCAGGTTCGATCAGCACACCGAGGTGACCGGGAAAAATCTTGGCGGTACCAACGGTGTAAAAGCAGCCTGGCGGGCCGACGCTTTGAAGGCGGCAAGTGCCACGGACTGTCAACTTTCGTTTCCCAAGGTTTGCCAAGGTTTCCCAATTAACTACCCAGCTGAGAGTTTCTTCCATCTGGGAAGTTACCGTCGTACCGACCCATAAGCCATCAGCAGCCGGTTCAACCGTCTCGCTGAGAATCCAACCCCGACAGCCATGGCAGCGCGGCACGCGGAGAGATTCCGTCATGCAGGCCCGGTCTTGGTCGGCGACTGTCTAAATTGAGACAGCGACAGGGTCGCCTATCACAGTTGCTTTCGGGATTCAGCGATATCCGCTACCATCGTGCCATCCCACCATCACATCACGGCCCGGTGCACGCGGCAGCGTCAGAGTCGATGGGCCGTTGACGGCAATCCCGATCCGCCCCCTCCCACCACTGTCAACCAACCAGCTACAACTCCGACGTCGCCGACGTTGTACGTGCTTCAGCGCACATTGCACCAACAAGAAGTCTAAGACCCGGAGCAAATGTCTCGCTTTGGTCTTGAAAACCTTTCTAGATGTTCCATGCACCCACCTCAATAGTATGCGTCTGCAATCACATCCCTCGGCTGCCCCGGGTCGCGTTGCACTAGGCCCAAAAGCTCAAGACCGGGCGAGGGCCATTGCTGCGCGACCATGTTCATGGCCAGGAATGCGGTCCGGAAGCGAAGTGACCAAGCAGCGGATATACCGGCTTCCGATGACGAGTGGGCAGCATCGCGCCGCCGTGCCCGTCACGCCGTAGCTCTTATCTGGTTCCGGGGGCAGATCACCACGTGGGTAGTAGGCGGCCACCTGCTTGTCCGCGTCGCGCCCTAGTAGGAATCCGGGGAAGGGTGTCCAACGCTGCTCGGGTTGCGGGAGGTCGCGTCTCTTCCCGCATGGTCCAGCGGGCAGTCCACAACAACAGCAGCCAGCCAACAGTCCGGCCATGAGCCAAGTGGAGTGACGTATTCTCGATCGTCGTTTCAGACGCATCTGTTTTTAGCATGCCTCTCTAAGGCACCCGCATCGGCGGGAATTCGTGTGTCTCTTTACAGCTAACGGCAGATTCCCTCGGTGATCGCTTGTTTCAAAACATGATGAGCAGAGCGATCTTGGGGGTCCCGCACCCCCCCTCCCCTCATCCTCGCGGTGCTTTCCAACTGGCCCACTCAAAGTGTCTTACGCCGCCAGCCTGCATCTGGTGTGTAACCCCAATGCACCAAAGCCTTCTCAAAACGATGGTGTCTAGTTCATCTCCAGCTCCTCGTATGGGGGGCGTCAGACTGGAAGTCTGACCTGCCGGTCGGGGTTTCTCACTAGCCGGAAGGGTACTCGTCGCACACCTCGAGGGCATAGAGTATGCACGGAAGCTTTCCAGAACGGTCTCTTGAAACGCAACAGGCGAACGCAGGGGCGCGGCTGAGAAGCTGAAGGGCGAAATCGCTCTGGTCCGATGATCCTGTGCTTTCCACCCTGAAAACTCAATCGGTATGTAAACTTCGACCGTTGCCCTGGCGTCGGCGAATGAGGTTTGGATGGGGGGAAACAGAAAGGCCTCGATAGGATCCGCGTGTCTCGGATCCAATGAGCCACCAATGCTCTTTCTCAACGTGACCAACGGGCCTCCTATGTTAGTCTCAGAAAAATAATGAGTGCGAGGATGCGACGGCCGTTGATCCTACTACGACGCTGGCCAAGGGCAAACCGATGAAGGGTATCACATCATTTGGCCGGTGTTGTTCACTTCCGAGCATACACCATACACACATCAAGAGCAGACCTAGGGTCCTTCCCGCATTGGTATGCGCCTGCGTGCATCTTAACATCACGAGCGGGCTGTATGGCCTCATTTGCACCGAGAGAGGCTGAGGCCGGGCGTCGGAGAGCAAAATGACAGACAGTGCGCTCGCCCTCCCGTCGCCCGCTCGCAATCGGCACGGGGGGGGAGGGGATCGAAACTCTCCCATTGGCCCGTTCACCTTGGTACGAGGAAGGTTTATTCACCGGCTGCGCTTGCGGGCGCCTGTTTAAGCCACATTGCCCTTGCAGATTAGCCGCAGGCACCGACTTAAAAATTGGTGCGGGGCTGCGGGGTGAACCGCTTAGCTCACCAAGCGAAGGTGGGCAAAATACTATACGGCTTCTTTCCCAACTGATTGGGCTATTGCCGTTTTGGATGGGGGGGCTGTTCTCCCGCATTGAACATCCCGGCCGTCCAACATGCCACGCGAGGATCGAAGCCAGGGACGGGATTTCGCTAACTGGTTCAAATATTAATGCCGGCTCCACTGTCACTGCTGCTGTCGTTGTTGCCGAGAGTACTTGCACAGCAACTACTGCAACTAGCATTCTGGAGAAGCCGGGGGGGTTGAATGTACAGCCCGGCTCTAACCCTTGGCACCAGTACATATGTAGGTACAGTAGCTAAGTACCTTTGTGGACTGCGCACCAGCAGTGTACATACACCAGCAGTTGTATGCTGATAGCAAAATCCAGGCAGCCGAATTCCAGCTTCGGGCTGTGCTGTGTACGCCTGACATCTGAAACACTCTCGGATGCGGGGCAGCCCGGGAGGTACCCGCTGCTGCATCATCTCTGTCATTCAGCCCAAAATACGTGATATTTGGCGTTTTGCAGTTGGTGATAGTCGACTGCAGTTGGAGAGCGGGTCTCTTTCTGGTACTCTTGAATCTAGAAACACAAAAATAGACATGATCACTACTATACGCTGTTGGGCGGATTTGCTCGTTGCTACCGTACTCTGCACGCCGGTACATACATGTTCGTTGGTTGTTGGTCTGGCCTTGTTTCACAACTTTCAGCTTGGTTGGGGGCCTTCGATAGCTATCACCAACTTCACAACACTTTTTCTTGAGGAGATGTTGCGGGAGCTGGGAAGGACCGGGTTGGCTGGCAGCTGGTGCACAGGTGCATGTGCACACCCTGCTACGGACTACCAATCAAGGTACATACGCCGATACGGCACGGAGATGTTCGGTGTCTCAAGGACAGGAAGATCTTTTCCTGGTAGCTTTTCACTACCCCAATTTAAAGAAGGTGTCCTTGTAAGGCCGGTAGTAAACGGAGGATTTGCTGTGTGGGATGATCACTCCCTCACCGTCACATCCCAATCAGATGGGAACTGTCTGTGCTTCCTTCCGAAGACTGCATCGGCAACCAACAAGAGTTGGGCCGTGCAGGCGGGCCGCTCAGTGTTTTAAGCGAGGAGTGGGTGCATGTGCTGATCATGAGGGCTACTGATTTTGGAAATGGTCTCAGGTTGCGTCCACATCTGGGTTCGCAAAAGCTGGAGAGATTCGATGATGCGATGTATGCACGGGCCAAAACTGCCGGCCAGGCATCGCAATCACCTGTGGCAGCAACGCGCAGGTCTCGCTGGCTTGCAGGTCTCTCAGAGAAGAGACCGTCATCGATCAGCAACCTCGAGCCCGGATCACAACTTGGGCTGGAAGAGGCGAGCCAGAGCCGATTTCATATCACGAGTATCGAAGATAACTAATACACTCAAAATGCCATTGTTTCCTTGTGGTTGGGAATTGACGATGTTTCAGAAAGACGATTTGATCACATCATCGTGTCCAGCCACAATACGGGCTGACCTTTTTTGCAGAAAACGGCAAGATTTTGGAGCGTTGCGCTGTTGGCGAAGCGTGGTGACAATTGGAATGGTTAACCGCCCTCCAGTCAACGACGCGGTCTAAATTTGGCCTATTTCCCTCACTGTGGGGCCAGCCGAAGGGGGGGGGGGTTGTGATATATTTGCCCCACCACCCTCCCCGGTTCTACGCTAGCCTCACGAGGCAGTTAGTCAGCTCGTTAGCGTGAGATAACCGCGATGGAGTCGCTTCAAACTGGAAAGTCGATGGCACAGCCTGCTTCACTGGTCGGCTGTTTCATGTCTACGCTACAGGCCTAGCTCCCGCATGGTCCGTGTGCGCAGTTGGCGGATGTTTCGTTTGCTGGAAACCGGATCACGATGCTGCGCTCCACCACGCGGTAAGGATGCTTTCTCGTTCCTAGCGATCGGTCGTTGGCGGGTGTTCCCGGGGTGGCTGTGTTGGGCCACTGAAGAGGGGTAAATACCTACCATGTACTTTGGGACATCGTGGGCTTCGATGCGTGGGGTCGTGTGGTTGTACAGGCTACTACTACACATAGTGCATGCCCAATAGAGAGAGCGCAGCACTGCGGTGACAAGTATCGTCGCCGATCAAATCTACTCAGTCTATCAGTCATTGCAGAGTAGTCAACAAGTTTGGTACCTCGTATCATGCCGTCACGTTGCGGCGGGACAGCTCGTTTCGCGGGGGCCGAGCTAACGCAAGGAACTTGTCGTAGAGCTGATGTGGTAAGTGTCGGTGGTGGCAGCGTGCATACGAGGCAACGGACTTGGAGCGTCGGCAACGCCTTGTCCCGAGCAACTCGAGTCTGCAAGGCTGTTCAAATTCCAACTACTCGTACCTTCGTATCATTGAGCCAAGTACCAAGTGCTGACCTCATATGCTACACACATTGCCCTAGCAAAAACCCCAAAAAGCTACTCACTCAATTGGGGGGGTTCCCAAAGGGGTGGTCAGAGTCGGGTGTCTCGGGCGCCTGAGTCAGGTTCTCCTTTCTGGCACGACTCGGTGATTGTCGCTATAAGGGCAGTCTAAGCGAGCAATCCGGAGCCCACGCGATGAGAACCCGGGCCATGGCTCGCTGCTCCCATCGCCTAGCGCTGGCAATGCGCACCTGCAGCCCTTAACACGTGCGAGCAGACTCCCAATCGGTCGAGTGGACAAGGTATCGTGTGGGGCCTAGGATTCCGATGTGGATATCGATCGTTGCATTATTGCGACAATTTCTGGGCTCCGTCTGCTATTGCTGCTTCCCGTGCTGCGCAGAAGGTAGTAGTGTATTAGCCAGCCAATTTGCAAAAGCAGGAGCGAAAGGCTTCTTCGGTCCCAAGGTGGCATTAACTGACCGACGCTCGGTTCCTGGTGTGCCTGGCAACGCTTGCATGCCTATGGGATGCTGCCCGTGCTGTAAAAAGGATTTAAGGTGATGGGGCAGGGCCTGCGATTGGTGGAAACTGCGATAAAGATTTGACGGCAAATGAGTTTTGCAAATCGGTGAGTGGCTGTCCAGAATTAGCTAAACTCTTTAGCTCAATGGTTAATGGTCACTTTCCTCATGGCGGGATAGAATAAAACTACGCAGTTGACAAAAAGATAATGTCACAAATCGGGTGGATTGTTCGCAATCCCAAACCTGGAACAAACGCGACGTCGGTGCATTTTTGACGGGTTTGGCGACAAACTAATCCGTAGACCAGTGGAGTAGATCAGCAGATCCCTTTGCCCCTGTCGAGCGCTTGGTCCGTGCACTTTACCCGGGGAAGCGGGGCATAGACGCGGAGTTTGGGAAATCGACTCCCGTCAACCGTTGACTTTTCATCTTCGCTGGGCGTGGGTTTTTGTGAAGATGCCGCCAGACTGGGCAAAATTAACCAACTGACCCGGCGCATGAATTGCGTACCACTTCCAGACGTATATCTAGCGTATTCACGTTTTGCACGCTGGCTGCGATATTCAACATAGTTTCCGATGGCCTGACCAAAGGCCTCGGACACAGATAATCTAAGTTTAGGTCAGCGATGCCTGATGCTCATCTATTTGGTATTCGGTAATCGGCTTCTAGGTCTGAGTAAGTCTGCCCTGATGCAGGTCATATTGTGAAAAGCCTTGGGGGAATCTCAGGTGTTTCAACAAGGCACCCATTTTTGGAATTCATTTCTTCAGCATCCTCGCACACGTCAAAAGCCGACCCGTTCGGCGCCAATTAACTCGTACCCGATCGCGGCGCTGGGGAGGGCGGCCATTCACCCACGGCCAACCCTGTCCGCCTAGCCCAACATCTCTGTTGTGCAAATGGTCCATCCTGCTGCAGCTCAGCAACCCAGGGGCAGGCGCAGCAGGCCACGCTCTCCACCAGGATTTTAGGTGTGCAGCGCCGCAGGAAGCCCTGCAGCCGGTGCTGAGTGCCGTGTTTCAGATTTCCAGCTCGAGATCTCGCCTCTGAGGGCGTTTTGAACTCTATACGTACTTGGTATAATTCGTACACCACGGTTGTGGCTGAGCTTCAAACCCCCAAAATTCGTGGATTGGGTGTGGCGGCCGGTGGCAGGTGAACAAACCGAGCGTTGCCCGCGACCGCTTGTTTGTTGGAGATTGAACCGCCGGTGGATTTCCAAGACTTATTGATCTTCAAAGAGGAAGCCATTGCATCGCCCGGCTTTGCTACACTCGGGTACCTCATTTTGGAGCACAATTTGCTAATCGTCAAGTCAGAATAGGTTCGCAATCGCCGTATGATGACGCCCAGCTGCACCTACAAATACAGTTTCCGCTGTTTTGTGGAGAGCAAGTATCTGGAATGTCGCTGCCTGGATGAGCACAGTAGTATCTTGAGGCTGTGGTGGTGGGGCTTCCCACATTAACCATTAAGGCCTGCTAGACGGCTGTCATTGGTTGATATGGGCGATGCCATAATTCCCATGCCGTATATCGTGGCTTTTATGTGCAGTCACTGAACGGAATGCAGTAAACTACACACAATATGTGCTTATCGTAGTCGGTTCGCAGCAACCAGCGGAGCCGAGGAGGCCCATCAGCGCGGTTATCGATTGCCTAGAGCTGGTTGAAGCAGGGTTCAAGTGTAGATGCCGGCAGCGGAGAGCAATTGCACAAGCAGCGGGTCGGGCTACCACGTCCAGTCAAGGCCGTGGACGGGAACGGCGGGGCAAACGGCACCGAGGTGACCCTAGCGTCCCCGTCCCGCACTGCCATGAGGGACACACTGCAGAGAATTGAGGTTTTTGGCGGCCAGCCAAAGAGATTATTTTGCAGTATTTTGTGCGCGTTGAGATGGCGATGCTGCAATGGTGAACCGATGTGCTATGTAATAAACGTTACTGGAAGGAACCACGAGGATGAGTTGGAGGCGGAAACGGCGGTCCCCATTGCCAGGTATTGACAAATTCGACCCAGCTGTGGGGTGGCTCGTGCTAGACTTCCCAAGTTCATCTCATGAGGCGGCAAGACACAACACACTATGTACTATCCCAGTTGTAGTCTCCAAATGGGTATCAGATACCTACTGTACGATCAAATTAAGCCTCATTCATGGCAATTTCGTTCTTCATACGCCGTTTCTCGTCCTGAGATGGCCGTAGCCTCGACCCAGAGCATTGGCCCGATCCGCGCCGGCAAGAACATGAACTCGGCCGGTTCTAGCAGGCCAAGCCACTCACAAGCGCGGTCGACAGGCGCAAGCGCTTGCCTCCCCCACACCACGTTCTGGACGATCCTGCCATGGTACAAGAACGGTACCTTGGGAACCCATCGAAATTCGAAAACGTTAGGGACGGTACAAAGGTATCGCCTATGTTGCCATGTTCTGCACAGCACGGCCACCTGAGCCGGTGCAGCCAGCAGCAGAGGCCCTGGTCTCCCGTCTCTCGACCTTTTCCTGGGTCTGCGACGGAGTACACTACCGTCTGGACGGCGAACCCCAAGGCGAGCCAAACGCCGTTTGAAGAAACCGAGACTTTCAAAACCTCCTTTTGTCGATAAAATTATTTTGATGTTGTACCGACGAATTTGAATCAGTAGATACCCAGCTCCAGATCTCCCATCAGAACTCCCTGTTACCCATTCTGGGTTATGTTCAAAATTGTAACGCCTCGGCCACCAAGGCCGCTGAAGCAGCCCGAACCACCAGCTCAAGTTAGTAGGGCGAAGCGGGCGGGCTGCCAGTGCCGTGTGACCGGTCCCGTCAAGGCCCCGCCAACCCGACAGACCCCGCAGCCTGGCCAACAATGTGCCCTTGAGAAATTCTCGGAGAACTACTAGGCTTGCCCCGCCAGAGCTGGGAGCGGGACCCAGTGGCTCGAGCCGGGGTGCTGGGCACAGGGGTCCCGTTCCTGTGTGCATACCCTGGCTACTTTTAGACAACCCCTGCTCTGCTTGAGACACACTGTTCCCAAGATGGAGTAGCGTTTCTATTTTCCTCCAGTTCACCTGTATCTTCCGAGCCATCTCGTCTCGCACACCCCTCTTCTCAGCGTCCCACACCTCTGGCCCCCAAACACCTCCCGCACTAACCGCATCGCGGTGTTCCTGATCCCCGTCGGACCAGATCCTTCCTCATCAGGCTGGTACACACCAGCCTTGCTCTCCAGAGCAGGGTTGGTGCTGACCCCTGTCCCTAGTCGCCGTCTCTCTCGCTAGCTGTGCACCCCCCCTTGTCCCAAGATGCATCTCTCTACTCCCTCGCCCCCAGCGCTCGAAAGTGGAACGCGTCTAGAAAGATAACTCCATTATTAGCCAGGCAGAAATCATGTTTCTTTACAAATCGTATAAGACACCCTGGATGTCTGCCTCGTCAGACACACTCATCCTTTTGCTCCCACGGCCTGCCGCACATTCATCTCAAGTTGACGCGAGGTTCATCCTCTGAACAAGTTGTTTTATGTTGCAGTACTTTGCACACACCTAAGAGTCCTCGACGACCGCTTTGTTGGCCGTCTATATCTGAGCTCCTCCCCTCATCTTCCTCTGACCGAACGTCGACGCGCTTGACCACCAATCGGACTACAAGCACTCATTCCTAGCTGAGATCCCTGGCAACCGCAGTTCGGCAAACACCTGACGGCCTTTTTGTGCCCCCAGCCTTTCTTACCCTCCACCCCCCTCCCCTCCCACTTTCTCTTTTTTCGCTGGGTCGCCGAGCATCGCCGGGATAAATAACCCGCGCCCTTCCCCAGCACTTCAGTCATCACATCAACCATGGAGCAGACCCCGCCGCCCGCCCTGACAAGGTCGCCGTCCTCTCCCGCGAACACGTATTGCTCATCAGAGAGGTCTTCGCTTGACTACCCGTCGCCTGGTCTCGTGGAACAACAATACAAGATCTCCCCGATGTACGGGGACCAGTCCTGCGTGACACCGCCCCTAGACCCTGAGCTATCTCTTCCACCGCTCGACTCGATGGGGCACCCGGATTGGAACAACCCGACTGTGATCCATCCCATGTCGTCGGCATCCAGCATGCCTAGCATTCTGTCGGGGGACTATGACACGTTCGGCAACTACCCGTATAACCACGAGGTTTACCAGACACAGCCGACCAGCCAGTCGCCCGCGGCCCATGTCTCGACACCTCCGCCGACCGGGTCCGCCCCTAGGTCTCCTGCGGCGCCGATGAGGACGCCCTACACACCGGCCACGTCGGTCCCCGCTCCCATGACGCCGAGGGTTAAGATGGAGGGAACCTCCGACTACAGCCAGAGCACTGAGGCGTCGCATTACCCGTCGCCCAGGTCCATCCACACTTCGTACGCTTCCGACAGCGCCGCATACACCAGCAGCACCTCGACCGGGTACCTGTCCGACAACGGGCCGACATGGCACAAGTCCGAGTTTCAACCCCTAGAGCCCGAGCATTTCTATCCAGGCCCGCCTCCCCCTCAGCCATCAATTTTCATGCACGACGCCAGGAGGCAATACCGGGTGACGCGGCCCAAGCGCGCACCGCGCCGTCTGACGACCAAAGAGGAGGCCAACTTCCAGTGCCAGGTCAAGGGTTGCGGCAAGCTGTTCAGCCGAAGCTACAACTTCAAGGCCCACATGGAGACACACGACGAGAAGCGCGAGTACCCCTTCCCGTGCCAGGTGCCTGACTGCACCAAGAAGTTTGTGCGCAAGACGGACCTCCAGCGTCACCACCAGAGCGTGCACCTCCGGGAGCGAACACACAAGTGCGATTACTGCGCTCGCATGTTTGCGCGCAAGGATACTCTGAGGAGGTGAGAAAAAAAAACCCAACCATCATAGTGCTTGGTACTTGAGAGAGAGAGGAACAGCTTTGCTAACCCCGCCCCTTCCAGACACATGGAAGATGGCTGCTCCAAGAGGTTCGACATTGGCACCATGGACCTGCGCGCCGAGTCTGCGTATGACAGCATGCACCACGGCCCGCGCCCCATGGCCCACATGGGACACATGATGCCTCCACAAGGCGGCCTGCCGCCCATTGGCATTCCTCCTCTTTGCGGTCCCAGCATGCTGAGCTCCATGCCCCCTTCTATGCGCCCCAGAGAGCCCATCGTTGGGGGTGACCACTCTCAAGGGCACAGCTGGGGAAGATGATTCCACTGTCATCAATATCCATCATTTCTTTTCTGATTAGATACATATTTTCTTTCCACATTCTTTGGGTAGATATCAAGGAGGCGTCGAGGAAAAGGACGGGTCTTGAAGGCTTGGATTTCAATTTTTCTAACATGTTTTGTATGAATAATGTATGCGATACATGGGTAACAATGGGCACGGAAGTGGTGTTTGGAATGATACACATTGGGAGGCTCTGGATCAGGACCACGATTTGGGGCGCGGTGAGCGGCTTCGACATATTTGCAACAATTCTTTTCTTCTTGGTTCTGTTATTTTTTCGTCGGGAGGGGAACAGAGAACCCCTGCCCGACGTGTATCAAATACGCTAGACCTCTAGAGCGGCGGCTTCAGTTCGTTAGTTTACGGAAGAAAAACACAAGTTTTCGTATTACAAGGCCCAATTCTCAATCGTGACATCTCTGCGAAAACCGTGGGGGAGACGAAACTAGCATGAACTCAACAACTGGCAAAGAGCCTGATCTTTTGGGCGATCGGCTGTCCCTGTCCTGTGCCGCAGCCTTCCCTTCGCTCTCCGCCGCCAACGGCCCAGCACCCGACGCTAATCTCAACTTCCGCGCTTGGCAAAGATGGCAAGGCCCGGGCCCTGAACGCTCACGCAACTAGCTCCACTCGCGATAGACGATGAATGATCCCGGAGTTAGCACACGATACTAGCGCGCCAACGCGCCAATCGCTGGCTCCCATCCCTGTCCCAACGTATCATGGTTCTTGTGAGAATCTTCAGAAAATCTGTTGGAGGAAGGAACGAGTGCCGAGAAACTGAGGTCAACCTGGTCAAGCACACCATTTTCTGGATGTCGCTCCCGTCTCATTTACCCCTCGTTCGTCGCTGCCAATGTGGGAATGTAATTAGGTTGCAGATGCCTTCGCAGTTGTTGGCCTGCTTGCTCCTTCCTTTCTGCCCCACAATTCATCTCTGCGCTTCTGGCAGTTAGTCACGCCCGAGCAGTCTCATCGGCCACTACTCTGACCGCATGATTCCTCCAAAGAAGCGAGCGTTGCTGGCGGATTCTAGGCAGTGTGTGCGAATGAACCTTCAAGTTTGCTAGTTAGGTAATCTGCTCACTCGGAAAGCGGCTGACCCGGCCATGCAGCCAATCTTACCTTCGCAACAAACCACGCGATTGGACCGCAGGACACATATACTCAAATTGGGGGGGGGGGAGGATAACGGCTGCCTTCCGCACCGTTCGTAGGGCTGCGGACACACGACATCGCGTCAATCAGCCACTCAGCTGCAGTCATCTGGATTTCCCAGCAGATAAAAAGTAAGCCTCACTGCGTCCGACGTCGTATTGGAGGCTGAGCCTCTTTTACGTTCCTCTCGAATCGGACGCGAGAGATTCACCATATACGGAGTACGATTTCCCTTTCAGTCCCAGATCATGTCACACCTCTCGGATTAGGATGCATGCGCGGGGTTCACCCCGTCGGCCCTCGAGGTTCGAATGCAGAGGACAGTGGCAGGGTTGCGTTTTCATCGGTCAGTCGCCCCCAAAACATCTGAGAGTGTGTAATCTCAGCAGGGCTCTGTGGGGTGCGCAAGAAACTCTCACCGGTGCGCTCTGTGTGGTACGGAAGAGCTTCCCCAAATGGTTCGATCTTACTAATGAGGTACTGCGCACTTTGCGCGCCTCTGCGTACTTGTACACTCTAGGCTAAGGACATTACGGAGTACACTCCTTAGCGTAAGGGACACGAGGGAACAGGACGGATCTCTCCGCTATCCCTGCTCGCCAGGAGGCCAATAGCAAGCACCCGGGATCCGACGGACGTCGCTGTCGTCTGTTTATCCAATCACTGGTTTCTTTTGCTCCCCCGCCATTAAAATTACACTAGCCTGGGCATAGGTCAGGGGCACTGAGGCCCTGGCTCCGTCGAGACTTGAGTCTTTCCTCCCAGATTCCAAACGGCTCCGAGCCGAGAAGGATAATACTCAACGGTTGCGAGGGCATGGAGAGCGAAATCATCACCACACCGTCGTATACCGCGTACAAAAGAATTACGCTTCAGTACGAATACAATACCTGGCAGGTTCGTTATCCGCCAGTTATAGCAAATCCATTGCAAATATTGATCACGCCCGCGGCCCCCGTCAGCCTGCCCGCGTCAGCGGCGGCCGTGATTGCGATTCCTGCGAACCGCAAGACCAACAGGCCGCCCATCATCGACACGCATGCGTTGGCGAGGCGGAACGGGATGCAGCGCACGTCCTCATCTTCGGTAGCATTCCTCGGACACCCACTCGTCAGCGGCCTTCGTTCATGAACGGCGACAGAAAGTGTGCCGGGAACGCGTAGCCCAGTAAAGGACGCGAGAGGCCGGTGATTGGCCCAACAGCCGCCCGAAACTCTAAAGGTTGCAGCGCACGGCTCTCTGAATATCGCAGGAGCCAATCTGACGGGTTGAACCAAAGAACGAGCGCGGGTTAACGGAAGCGCCCCGTACGATCTCAATCTGTATTAACTCGAGCATGCATTGAGTTAGCTCAGTCCAACAGCTCAACTCGAGATCCCTTGAGTGGACGGGGATAATGAAAAGGATCGCCACGGTTTCCGGGCCCGTCAGTCCCAGAACAGAACCCAGGCTGGTTGGCGCCTTGTTGGCTCAGGCGCATCACAACTTCCAAGTCAGGATTTAGCCTGACTGTTGTGCGAGGCAGAGCAAGGAGTACCGAAGGATTCTGGGTGGCAAACCACTGCAACCTTGGCACCTAGAATCAAGGAGCATTGCAGAGATGATCGTCCACCACTCACTCTTGGTCATGGTCATGCTCTGCAATCCAAGGGCATGGTAACACCTGCTTGGATGGACATACATGACGGATCACAGACTCCACCATCGCGCAGACGCAATACCACACTGCAACAGCCGCCGGGATTCCAACTCTGTGTCTCCCCCTGGAGAAACACCCCAATCTCCCACGTGCGTTCCCTCTGTTCCGGTAACTGAACAGCACTCTGCGCGGTTTTTACATGCATCTTCAATCCAGCGTGCGGCACAGCAGCGTCGCCGCCGCGGCTAGGTGCGTCTCTCTCCCTCGGGCGCCACGCAACTACCGGCTGCAGCGTCTGCGTCGAGGGTTCATTTTGCAGTTGGTTATCGATGCCGTTGCCGCGAACTACTGTACATAGCCGCATATCAATTTGGAGACAATCACATGCTTTCCGCCAACTAATGTCGACAGCGAAGAGAAGCCGGGTATCCTGAGCATTAGGGTCGCGCTGTGCATGCAATGCCAAGGTACGTGCCTAAGTGAGGTCAACTGGAATGAGCTCCCGGCTGCAGTAGCGGGCCCGGGTCCGAAATTTCGGGTCCGGCAAGGTCGCATCTGTAATATCAATATCCTACGCAGGGTCAAGATCGTCAGCCAATTCAGAGGTTTAAGTGGCGTTCATCTGGCAGTAGTTACCGGTGCATTTCGCTATGTGATACATCTGCAACTGTGTTTATTAGGTCGCCGTTCATCCGGCATATTGGGAATGTTCGTTAACCAGGCTCTGTTGAAGGCACAGATCATGTATTTCGTACACGCGCGTAGACGAACCCGGTGTATCACCAACACCAACACTCGGATATCTAACCCGGCAGTGTCATTGAGCCAACCTGCTTATGCAGCATGAGATGATCACCAACCAGCCCCGGCCCTTTGAATCCGTCTTTATCACCCTGGCTCCTCTGCGTATACCGTAGGATTCTTAAGCTTTTTTGGAACTGGCTCGTGGGCGCCCCAAGAGTACACTTACGCTTTAGGCGGGGATAATGATCCCTGGCTCCGCTCCCCTTGTCCTCACATCAGTTGACCCTTGCCAATAGAGATTTTCCTTGGTCCCTGCCCTCGGCTTCTCGCGGTTATCCCTCCGCTACTTCCTTTTCGGTCGAGAAGTCACCGAGGTGGACGAGTCTCATTGTTGAAGGCTCCAACGGAGAGGGAGAAAAGAGAGAGGAGAGAAGACAAATGATCCTTGAACAGGGTTGGTCCAAAAACTTCGTCGGAGGGATGAATGAGGACCCTGCCGATTGACTTGTATGCATTCCGTACAAGTATACTAAGAGTTGAACGTGTAAAGTTGAAACTCGGCACGGGGCCTTTCACGAAACACGCCGAAGGCGCCTCGCAAGCTAGCGTCCTTCCGGCTACAACCAACTCAGTAGCCCAACTACTTACCAAGAACAGCTCCGGCATCATTTGTATGTTCAAGGGTGGCAAGCTTGTTGGGTTCCCCCCGCCCGACCAATACATCTGTTCCCCCAGAGCAGACTGCCGCGCGTCTGTCGTCTTGCTTTGCTGTGTGCCTAGCTGTCGGTATTTCGTGGAGGGTCAGGCACCTGATGCAGCTCGGGAAAGTACGTAGCATGAGGAAGAGGCACTGTGTGAGGTTACCTTGAGCAGGAAATGTATTTACATACATCCGTACTTATGCTGGGTAACATTGGAAGGGGATATGGGTCTGGAACAGGAAAGGCAACTATCAAGAGATTTCTTTCTTCTTTTTTTTTACCTACCTACCTTTTTTGGTATGGATGTCATGCAGCAGGCGCAGACCTGCACATTAGTCGCCGCTTTTGTATACTCGCAGGAGGTGGGGGGTAAAAAGTGTGATAGCTGCCGGTGTGGGGGCAGTCTCTTTCTTCCCATTCCGTCGTCTTATGTTTTCGTTTCTATTCGTACGGGGAAACCTTGCTCAGAGTGCCAGCCAGATTCCTTCGTCTGTGCTATAAGTACTCTCGTTCAAGTTCCGCAGCCTGGAGTGTTCATCATGTTCAAGGGCTTTTTGGATCGACAAGAATTGCTTGCCCCTGAGACCCGGCGAGCGCCGCGGTAAAAGCAAAGGACTTCTGCTGCTTCGTCCATAGCGGACATGCCGTTTTGCTCGGTCCACCGCCCAGTAAGATAAGGAATCAGTGATGTGCTTGCTCGAGGGACGGTTCGAGTCAAGCTTTCAAGGCACATCTACCTACCTGATTCAGAAGGCTTTGGGGGTGGTTCAAGAGCGTTCATGCACATACGTACATGTCTCTTTTTTCTCGATGGTAGCATCCGGGGCACAGAGGGGGAAAGCAACACAGGGGTTTCTGCAGCACGACACAATGGATACAATGCATAGCATGTCGAGGCATGCACGGCGCGTTTGAAGGCGGCTTTTCCGACGGTCCTTCCCGTTGTTGTGCCGTCGTTTCCCGTGCCCCTCGTCTGTCACCCGCACAGTCTACTCGTTTTAGAACCATGATACGTGTGGTAAAGGATTCGAGGGGTGGTAGGACAGTTTAGATTATTTGATGGCCTCGTCTAATCTCGTACGGCGTCTAGTGCGAGGCAGGACCAAGGCGACAGGCAGGGCAACTCCTGTTTGCCCGATGGCACATCCCAAACAGTAATCACTCTTGTCGTTGCCAGAGAGAGCTGGAGTATCCCATACCACCAGAGTAGGTGTGTGAATCTGCGTTTTTGCCGCGAGTTAACATCATTCATTCGAGATCAAACAACCATTACCTGGCTAAAAACTTACCCCAGAGCTCGATAGGGTGAACTGTGTGTGCAAGTCTCTGTTTGGGTGTATGCCTAGTCGAAAAAGCCGCGTATTGACAAAAAGCCCTTCAAAAGTGTACAACAGGTCTCAAGGGTCATCTGCCTGCCACTTTACTTCGGCAGATTCCAGGTTACCACCACAGAATACCCATGTCACTAGCCACCAAGGTTCTCCTCCTCTTATGCCGGTGTAACCACGTTCGGGCCGAGAGAAGAAACCCCGGGCACTCTTCACCTGTAACAAACATCTGCTGCAGACTCCCGATTAATGTTATTCGCGTTTCGGTTGACGAGCAATAGGTCCTCGAGTTCACCACGAAGCTTATGATGCTGTACGGCGATGCTAACTGAACAGTGGTGCACCGAGGCGATGAGATGGTCGGGACTTCAAAAGCGTGTTTAACGCCATTTCCATAGAAGACTTTTATAAAGAAAAGACAGTTCTCGGGACATGTGACAATGCTCCTGAAGGCTATCCATCCCCCATCCTTCCCCTCGCAGAGTTTAACAGGCAGTTCACTTGAAGGAGTATGCCTTTTCTCTTCAAAGAGAATAGAATAATCGAAGTGACCAGAGAGATGTTCGAAACAACAGAATGTGAATGGACCAGGAAATAGGGTATATTAGACAACCGTCTGTTCCCCGCCAGAGGAATTTCAGTAAGGGGTGGATGCTTGGATCGCAACTTCTGCTACTCAAGTTGTTTGACCGCAAGAGTTGGATCTTAACCTGGTCCGGTATGTTGAGAAAACATCTTTGCTGATGAACCGTACACCATACATATGGGCTTTAAAATTGCCTCAGCCAACCCGGCCTCCGACACCTTCCCTCGCTCACATTGGGGTACTTTTCGCTTGCGTCCAGAAATTCTCCATCTTGCGGTGGGAGAGAAACTCCCGCGCCTCGCCGTCCGTCTCGCACACCTTGCTACCCCACTTCTTGAACGCGGGAGCCTTGCTCTCGCCCTCAAACACGAGCACGCATTTGTTGGCTGACAAGTCCTTAAGCTGCCCGTTCTCGTCCTCGCACTTGAGCCATTCGCGCACCGCGGCGCCGTTCGCCGCGACGCTGTTATCCTTGTCACGCGGTGGCAGTGACTCGGTCCAGTCGATGCGGCGCAGCATGAGCTTCTTGTAGGTGTTGACGCTGTGCTCGCCACCCTCGACGATGACGAGGCTGAACTTGGGGTGCATGATGCACACGCCGCTGAGCCCGTTCTGCGTCGCGTTGATGTTGATCTTGTACCGGTGCTGCCCGTTAGCGAGGCTGCCGATCTTGAACACAGCGACCCGGATCCCCTTGGCCGCGTCCTTGGCCTGGTTCGCCGCGATCTTTTCGTGCCGCTGCTCCTTGGTAAGCTTGCGCTCCTCATTGGCCTGCATGTGCTTGTTGAAGCGCTCCGCGATTTCGCGGTTGACGCGCGCCTCGACGGCCGTTGGGTCCTTAACGGCCTCCTCGCCCAGCACGCGCATCAGGTTTGACTTTTTGACTTTTGGTGGCGGGGCCGGCTCGAGACCCAACCGGATCTTGGCTTGCTTCTCCTTGAGTTCCATCATGCGCCTTTGCCGGCGAAGCTTCTGCTGCTCCTTGGGCGTAAGGTACATGGGCTTCGGCTCCGGGGCCAGCTTGTCCTGCGGCGGCTCGATGGCGACGGGGTGCTGGATGTACAGCGTGACGATGCTGTCTGGAGTCGATATCTTGATCGACTGCGGGATGTTGCTGTAGTCCTTCCCGTCGATGAGTCCCTCGTCCCACCATTCCAGCTCCGGGGGTGCCTCGACTACAAACGCCTTCTCAACCGCCCGATCCTCCTCCAGCCCGGCCTTGCGAGCCTGCTCTGCGATCCTCCTCTTCATCTCTTCAAGCGCAGCCTGTCTCCGCAGCGCGTTCGCCTGCTGAATGTATTTGCCCTTTTGATTGAATATGAGCTGTCTCGGCTCCCTAGCCTTGACCGCAGGAGCACTGCTTGTGTCGAGATAAGGGTTCGTCCGCTGGCCATCGTGCGTTGTCGATGAGAAGGCTGCTGGCTTTCCCTTGGCTGTCTTGGCTGCGTCTGTTGTTGAACGCTGCCCTAGGGCACTCCTGAGAGAATCGCCCGGCTTGATGGGGGCACTAAGGTCGGCGAGGGCGGGGTGGAGAGGCGTGTTGAGGCCGCCCTTAGCCTTCGCGCCGCCGACGGCGGCAGCCACACGAGCCTTGAGAGCCGCCATGCGGTCAGCGGCCGACTCGGGTTTTTGTATTCTCGAGGAAGCATCATGGCGAGGGCCGAGCCCGCCTGACGGTGAATTCCGATCCATCGTTGTTGGGATGAAGGCGCTGCTCGTTTTGCTTCTCGATCTGCAAGTGTTTGTCGAGCCGCGGCGTACGAAATCTTGGGCTAAGCGGAATGCATCAATCCGCGCACTTCCGCTTATCGACTCCGGGGTTGCGTAGCTACGGCTAGGAAGAGACGCGACGATGGTATCGCTTCGGTGTTAGACGTAGTGATATCGGGTGTTGGGCGGGATGACGCGACAACCTCAACTTCCAGGTTAGGCAGTGGTTTGGCCTGCAAGATAACGATGCAGCGCTCAAGGTTGGTTCTGTGCCAAGCCTGGAGCTCAAAGGCACCAGGCAGCTGGATGCCCCACATCAGTGCAGCTGTGGGGTTTTTGCCTGGCTTGACCGCCAAAAAATATTCTCGCCGAGTGAAAGCATCCAGTCTCCAATTCCCCGCCAATCACCGATTTGAAGGCTGCGATTTTGAGGAAGAAGCGTTTGTCGCGGCCGACTTCAACCTCCCAGCCCGCCAAACTTTCGCCAATCGACCGCCGAAGCAGTGCGTCTTCGGTGCGGGATAGCTAGGTTAGGTCTCATTGACCTTCAGTCCGGTTATCCAGCGTCATGAATATCGCACAACCCGTGGGGTCGTCGCTGGAAAGCGTCGAGTTCACTTTTCTTTCGCCCGACGAGATTCGGTCCATCTCTGTCAGGAGGATAGAAAATGACAGCACGTTCGACAACCTCCTCAATCCCATACCCGGCGGTCTCTACGATCCTGCTCTCGGGTCCTGGGGCGATTCCTTGTAAGACGGCCACTCCCTGCGCTAACCCTCGTCGGGGTGGTTGTTAAAGAGCTACCTACGCTAACATTATGCGCAGGTGCCGGACATGTAATCTGAACCAAGCACAATGCCCCGGCCATCCAGGCCACATCGAGCTCCCCGTACCGGTCTATCACCCAGTCTTTATGGACCAAGCATACCGCCTGCTCCGGGCTCAGTGTGTCTACTGCCACAAATTCCGACTGCCCCGCGTCGAAGTTCACAAGTACATTTGCATGCTCCGCTTGCTGCAAGTTGGCCTTATCCGCGAGGCGAACATGATCGAGTCTTTCTCTGCCAGTGACCTGGGAGAACAGCTCAGGAATATGACACTAGCTGATGTCCCTACGGTCGAGGCGGACGAAGCTGAAGAAGAGGGGAACAACCTGTTTGACGCCACCATGCGCGCCAGGGAAACATATGTGCGACAAGTCCTGCGGGAACACAGGCTTAAAGTCAATATTGGCGACATTAGGAAAGGCAAGCATGAGGGTGCGGCCGAGATGCGGCGAGCGCTGGTGAAGGAGTTCCTTGCCCTGTTGGTCAAGGAGAAGCGATGCAGGAGTTGCGACGGCATCTCACCTGTCTACCGCAAAGACCGTTGGGTCAAAATTTTTGAGCGCGACCTGACCGAGAAGGAGAGGGCAGCCATGGCACAAGCCGGGAGAAAGCGGACCGATGCGCTTGCCCTGAGCCGAAAAGCCAAGAAAAACCATGACCTCAATCCCGACGACGAGGGCATCGCCGATGTTGACTCGTCCTCTGAGGAGTCATCAGGGGGGCGAGACAGCGAAGGCGAAGGTGAGGAGCTTGACGAAAACGGGGATGTCGTCATGGCCGATGCGTCTGTGAAGACGCAACGGAGCAAGTCAAAAGCGGCGAAGCCCGCTCAGCGCTATCTCAGCACCATGGAAGTCTACAAGCGCCTCGAGCTGCTTTTTGAACAGGAACAGGAGATCCTCTCCCTCCTCTACAACTCGAAGCCTCGGCCGAGAAGCTCCAAACCGCTCACGGCCGACATGTTCTTCATTACGGCTCTCTTAGTTCCTCCTAACCGCTATCGCCCAGAAGCTCGAATGGGTGATTCACAGATTTCCGAGGCTCAGCAAAACAATCTCTATAAGATGATCCTCAGGAGCGCCTCTATGGTTGCCCAGATCTCGCGCGAAATCAGCAGCCAAAGCAAGGGCGTGGCTCCGGACGAAGGCAGGAGGACAAGGGATATGAGCTCGCTGTACCAGGCGTGGACGGAGTTACAAGATGCTGTCAATTCGCTGATAGACCGTGACAAGAACCCGATCCAGGGTGCCGCCGCCAAGCGAAACGAAGAAGGTATCAAGCAGAAGCTCGAGAAGAAGGAGGGTTTGTTCCGAAAGAACATGATGGGCAAGCGTGTCAACTTCGCTGCTAGGAGTGTCATCTCTCCCGATCCTAATATCGAAACCAACGAAATCGGCGTGCCCCCCGTTTTTGCCAGGAAACTCACGTATCCTGAGCCAGTGACGAGCCACAATTTCAAAGATCTACAACAGGCAGTTATCAACGGTGTTGACAAGTGGCCTGGAGCCGCGGCCATTGAGAACGAGAACGGCCAGATCATCAACCTGCGGGCCAAGTCCCTGGAAGACCGTATTGCGCTGGCGAACCAGCTGCTCGCCCCGACAGGAAACAACTTTAGCGGCCAGCGGAATAAGAAGGTACATCGGCATTTGACCAACGGTGACGTGGTCTTGATGAACCGGCAACCGACACTTCACAAACCCTCCATCATGGGCCACCGCGTTCGGGTTTTGCCGGGGGAAAAGACGATCCGCATGCACTACGCCAACTGCAACACATACAACGCCGATTTCGACGGTGATGAAATGAACATGCATTTCCCCCAAAATGAGATCGCGCGTGTTGAAGCACTACAACTGGCCGATACCGATCACCAATACATCTCAGGGACGGCCGGAAACCCCCTGCGTGGTCTGATCCAGGATCACTTGTCGGTTTCGGTGGAGTTGTGCAACAAGGACGTGTTCCTCGACCAAGGTGCCTACCAACAGCTCATCTATAGCGCCCTCCGGCCAGAGAGCGGGCACATCACGGGCGAGAAGATCGAGCTCGTACCGCCAGCCATCATCAAGCCCGTGCCCCGCTGGACAGGAAAGCAGGTCATCACCACGATTCTGAAGAATATCAGACCGGCCGACTGTGGAAACCTGTGGATGAATGGTTCTGCCAAAATCAAGAGCCGTAGTTGGGGCGAGGACTCGGAGGAAGGCCAGGTAATGTTCCGGGATGGCGAATTCATAAGCGGCATCCTTGACAAGTCCCAACTCGGACCAAGTGATGGAGGCTTCATCCACGCCATCCACGAAGTTTACGGCCCATCGGTTGCAGGGAAATTGCTCAGTAGTATGGGTCGACTATTAACCCGATACCTGGCCATGATCGCCTTCACCTGCGGCATGGACGATCTTCGCATGACGCCCCAGGGCGAGAAGGACCGTAAGGAGACAATCAAGTCTGCAGCACACATCGGTCTCGAGGTGGCGGCCAAATACGTGTCGCTCGAGGAACAGAAGCCGACCAAGGACGATCCCCTCCTCCTGGAGCGTCTTGAGGAGGTTCTTCGCGACGATAAGAAGCAGGAAGGCTTAGAGTTGCTCACCAGTCAAGCGTGCGCTACCCTCTCGACTGAAATCACCAGGCTATGCCTGCCTGCTGGTCTCGAAAAACAGTTCCCGAAGAACCACATGCAGTCCATGACGACGTCTGGTGCCAAAGGTACTCCCGTCAACGCCAACCTCATTTCCTGCAACCTGGGCCAACAGGTTCTGGAAGGCCGCCGTGTTCCTGTCATGGTTAGCGGCAAGACCTTGCCCAGCTTCAAGCCATTCGACACCGACGTGAGGGCAGGCGGTTATATCGTCAACCGTTTCTTGACAGGTATCCGCCCGCAGGAGTACTATTTCCATCACATGGCCGGTCGCGAGGGTCTGATCGATACGGCCGTCAAGACGTCCCGCTCCGGTTACCTCCAGAGGTGTCTGATCAAGGGTATGGAAGGCCTGAGAATCTCGTACGATTCGTCCGTGCGCGACTCGGATGGCACGATCGTGCAGTTCCTGTTTGGCGAGGACGGTATCGACATCGCGAAGCAGAAGTACCTAAACGACTTCGAGTTCGTCCTGCGTAATCTCGACTCGCAGCTGCCGCAGATCAGATACCACGAGCCCGGCACGCAGGCTCTGTTTGAGCACAAGGATGAGGTCATGAAGCGGATGAAGAGCGCCATCCGGTCCAGCAACACCCGCAATCCCCTGGACCCAGTATCATCAGAGCTCGATCCTACCGCCTTTGCTTTTGCCACGTCAGAGAAGTTCTTCACCAAGCTGATGGACTATGTCAAGACCAACAAGGACGGCTTGATCAAGGAGAAGAAGGGGTCGGAGAAGCAACAGGGCCAGATTGCCCGCAAGACTGCCGAGAAGATCCTGGCAGCCAAATATATCCGATCCCTGGTGGAACCTGGTGAGGCCGTGGGCATTGTGGCTGGCCAGTCCGTCGGAGAACCGTCAACCCAGATGACACTAAACACCTTCCATTTGGCAGGTCACTCGGCTAAGAACGTGACATTGGGTATCCCGCGTCTGCGAGAAATCCTGATGACGGCCAGCTCCAAGCCCTCCACTCCGGCTATGACTCTCGTCCTCAACGAAGAGCTCTCGGAGCAGGATGGCGAGCAGTTCGCCAAGTCCATCAGCGTCCTCCCACTGGCCCACGTCACCAAAGAAGCGGTGGTCCGCGAACGCGTCGGGCGGGGTATCGGATACGCTCTGGCCAAGTCGTTTGAGATCCGGTTGCGCTTCTTCGAGGCGGACGAGTACATCAAGATGTATGCTATTAGCATCGCTGACGTGCTCAACACGGTGGAGCGGAAGTTCATTCCTCTCCTCTCCGCTCTTACGAGGAAAGAGATCAAGAAGAAGCAAAAGCAGAACAGCGCTGCCACTCCTGAGATTGGCGTCAAATCCGGTGTTGTGGAGATGGCGCCGGCCAACCCGGAACGGGAGAGAGCGCCGGACGACGACGATGACGACGAGGATGGTGATGACGATGCGACGAACGCCAAGCAGCGAGCCAACCGGTCTGAGGCCGTCTCGTACGGGCCCAATGACGAGGAGGACGACGAGATCCAGCAGCAGCTCCAGCGCGAAACGGACGACGTCGAAGAAGGTGAGGAGAAGCTCGATTTCGTGGACGAGGCGTATGGCGGCAGCCCCGAACCGGAGGACAGGCTGGGCGACAACAAGACGGACGAGGAGCGGTCGCGGTCGCGCGAGGCGCGGGTCAAGAACAAGAACGAGCATGTGGCGCGGTTCCGGTGCGACGAGGTGGGCGGCGAGTGGGTCGACTTCACGCTCGAGTTCGATGCGTCCATTCCAAAGATCCTCATGCTCAGCCTGGTGCAGGAGGCAGTCAAGAAGTCTGTCATCCAGCAGATCCACCGCATCGGCAACGCCACGTTTGAGCCCAAGAAGAAGAAGGATGAGGCCACGGGCGAGGAACGCATTGTCGAGATGCTGGTACACACCGAGGGCGCCAACCTACGGGCCATGCAGCAATATGGCGATTACATTAACCCCAACCGGATCTCGACCAACGACATCGCCCAGGTGCTCGAGGTGTACGGTGTTGAGGCTTGCCGGAACAACATCGTCCAGGAGCTCAGCGGCGTGTTCAGCGGCCACGGTATCGCGGTCGACCCGCGGCATCTGAACCTCATTGCCGACTACATGACTAGGTGGGTGCTTCATCCATACACCTTCTGGTGTTGTTTGTCGTTTTCTATCTGCGAGTTGTAACTGACAGAGATGTGCCACAGGAACGGCGGCTTCACGGCGTTCAACCGAATCGGCTTGACAGGCAACGTCAGCCCGTTCACCAAGATGAGCTACGGTATGTTTTCCTTTTCCTTTTTTTTTCCAGCCATGACTGCCTTGCATTTGAGCCCAGGCTGACGTCTTTGGCACACGCGCAGAAACCACAGTCGGGTTCCTCAAGGACGCTGTCCTAGACGGTGACTGGGACAGCCTAGCGACGCCGTCGAGCAGACTCGTCGTTGGCAAGATCGGAACGGTCGGCACTGGCTCGTTTGACGTCCTCACCAAGGTGCCGACGGAGCACAGGGTTACTGCGGCATTCTAAAACACTGGAGGATACGTGCTGGTGATAATGAATTGGTAGGCATCTACCTAGATGCCAGGGACAGAGATGTTTATGGTTCGCATGTATGTGCGCGTATGTATGTACAGTACATCTATGGTGTGTTTGCAAAGGGCTGCTACGGTAGTTGAGGAATTCAGGATTCGGTTTGAAGCATCTCCATCATCATCATCATCATCATCATCCTCCCTCTGCTCCCTGGCTCACTCGATCTGGGTTTCAAGGGCAAATGATCTCGGGTCTCGGTCTGGCAAATACTCCACCCTCGTGAGTGAAATGCGGGGTTGTCGGTTGTCGTCGACCGATGCTGAGGTGACCCGTTTCATCTGTGTTTGCATTCCTGAATTAGGTACCTGTGATACACTTCTGTAATCCATACCTACAAACTCGGTGCATGCCACAGAACGCAGACAAGATGTTGGTCTGAGGGCGCCCTTCGGCCGGCAGTGTCTTTTGAGCATTTTGTTGAGATGTTGAAGTGGTTGAAGGGCGTATAGCCGACATCCCTGTCTTCCCCAGGGCGTGCCACTCGTCAATTTCAGGTGCTTGTCCAGCGGGCCGAGGTTGATTACTTATCAAGTCACTCGTTATATCCCAAAGTGGGATTTCCCCAACATCTTGGCCCAGACTCACAACCTGGGGTTGGAGTTGCGCCCAAGTAGCTACTTATACGAAACAGGCCCGTAAGCAAAGAAGATCAGTAAGCATTCTGCATATGCGATTCTTGTCGTCATCGCCCCTGTTCAAAAGAAGCTCGCTCAGAACCGTCTTCGCCGGAATGGCCCGCCCTAAGATCACGCTATATGTCGATACGGTCAGCCCGTTTGCTTATCTGGCCTATTACGTCTTGAGGGTGCGTCTCAAACAGAAATGAAGATGGTCTGCGCGGATGCAGTGGCGAGGCTAACGGTTAACAGCATGACGCCGTCTTCAAGGGGTGCGACATCACCTACGTGCCTATCTTCCTCGGCGGGATTATGCACAAGGTAAGTCGTACCCTGTCTACCTAAATTGCGGTCGTTTGTTTCGTTCCCGTAATGAGTTGAGGCTGATTGTTTTATGACCAGTGTGGCAATGTAGCGCCCATCAAGATCAAGAGTGCGTTAACCCCATTGCCTTCCTTTTCTGTCCTCTTCCCTCTTTCCAGCTCCTCTTTTCCTGTCTGTCTGTCAACGTGGTCCAGACTAGACACAAAGAACCGGACTAATTGAATCCGCCCACTTAGACAAGGATGTCTACATCAACACGGAGCGCCTCCGGTGGGCGCGACACTTCTCGGTGCCCATCACCACCGGGATGCCGCCCGATTTCCCGGCGAACACGCTGCACGTCATGCGCGCGCTGTGCTGCATTGAGGCGCGGGATGCCGCTGCTGCCGACCAGCAGCAGCCTCTCCTGACCAAGGCTCTGGATGAGTTCTACCTGCAGTACTGGGGCAACGGGGCGGCGACGCACCGGCCCGAGGTGCTGCGGCAGACACTGACGGGCTTGTTTGGCGCGGCCGAGGCCGATAAGAGTGAGTTCCTGTCCTATTTTCTTTGGCTTAGTTCTATTCAAATTATTTTATTTCTCCAAAGTTTCCGAACACTCCCAAGCTAACAATCAAAACCTCTCTTTTTCCTCGACTAGTTATCGCTGAATCCGCAACCCCTGCGGCCAAACAGGCCTTAACGACCAACACGGATCGAGCCTTTGACTCGGGCGCCTTCGGCCTGCCCTGGATGGTTTGCACTGATGCGCAGGGCAAAACCGAGGGCTTCTTCGGCGTCGACCACCTAGGGCAGGTCGCGCAGTTCCTTGGGCTCGAGAGGCCCGGGGAAGCGGCGAAGGGGGGCAGCGGGTGGAAGGCCTTGTTGTGAGCAATGCTTATGGCGTTTAACAATGTGGCTTGATCAGTTGATTCAGGTTACAATCGTGTGGCATTCATTGTCATTGACCTACCTTTCTTGTGTTGTCGGTGATCCAACGCCCTACATGCAGTGTATCATTTTGTGTTGGGATAACTATCATATCAACACCGAAAAACTCTCCGCTTTTACTGACGTCAAAGGAGGACACGATGAGGCAGGGCTTGGAGACCCAGTCTCAACACCCTGACATGGGTGGCGAACGGCGACCAGGCCCCAAACCCGGACTCCACCACAACCAGGGGTCGCCCAGGGTTCGCGATTCAATGTTTTGATTTCAGGTCGGGCGCGTCGCGTGTTCAGTGACAACGCTTGCAGAGAGGACAATCTCAACAGATAGGCAAGACAAGAGGGCGCGGACAGAGCATCATGATCATAAAATCAACGTCAATATTAGCGGCGTTTCCCATTGCCACTGTGTATTTGTACAACCCCAGAGAAAAACCCATCGCAATCATAAACGCCGGTATCCCGTTGTGCCGTGAATGAGCCCCTTCATCCAGAGCGCGTCCCAAATGAGAAAAGTCATGACCTCCCAAACCCCAAGCTAGCTAGCAAAGACTCAAATGACCATGCTTAGTTGCGCTCACCACGGAGGCGACGAGCGAGCTGGATATCCTTCTGCAGAGTTCGTCAGTAAATCTGTTTCCTGTGGTCTGACTCAAGAGAGCGCATTTCGGTGGCGACTTACGGATTGGATAGTGACACGCTTGGCGTGGATGGCGCACAGGTTGGTGTCCTCGAAGAGGGAGACGAGGTAAGACTCGACCGACTCCTGGAGGGCACCGATGGCCGAGCTCTGGAAGCGGAGGTCGGACTTGAAGTCCTGGGCGATTTCACGAACCTGTGTTGCGTGACGCGTTAGTGTACTGCCAAGGTGCGGGCGGAACTTGCGCGATTGCCGGCCATGCATGCATGCATGCGACCGGGTAATCTGAGAAAGAAACGTACCAGGCGCTGGAAGGGGAGCTTGCGGATTAGCAGCTCAGTCGACTTCTGGTAGCGACGAATCTCACGAAGAGCGACGGTACCGGGCTTGTAGCGGTGAGGCTTCTTGACACCGCCGGTCGAGGGAGCCGACTTGCGGGCAGCCTTGGAGGCGAGCTGCTTACGGGGGGCCTTGCCACCGGTGGACTTGCGAGCGGTCTGCTTAGTGCGGGCCATTGTGATGGATGATGTGTGGTTTGATGGAGTGGATGGAATTTGTTGATGGAAATGGAATAACCGCGTTTGGGTTTGATGGGTTGGATGTGGAGTGCTGGTGTGAGTTGAAAGGGGAAAGGAAGTAGTGGGGGGGTGCGAGGTTTAAGTAGGCGGGCGTTGCGGGTCACGTTGCAGGCTGATTAAGTGGGCGGGTTTTCTGATTTGGTTTGATTGTGCCTGCTTTTTTTTGCTTGCGCGCGGTCAGAAACCGGGGTCTGTTGCAAGGGAAAATGGGGTCAGTTTTTGCAGGCAAAAGTGAGCGTGTTTTGGCGGGGGATTTGGCAGCGCAATGCAGGCTCCCCGATGCGCTGCTTTTCGATTGGTCCAAAAACCGGATGCAGCGGCGCAAGGGCCAGCTGTGCAATTGTGGGGTCACAAGCCTCGAACGTTGCCGCCCACGAGATCGGCAACCAACCACAGGCGGGGTACGTACCTCTGATTCAAGATCCGCAAGTTGTAAGGCTGGAAGGTTGATGCAGTGCGATACACCGAGCCAACGAAGATTCGAATGCAATATTGCTCGTGTACGAAGATCTCCTAGGATTCAACTCTTACTAGCGTGTGGAAAGCATTATCAGAGGAAAGGCAAATATGGTGCCGTTGCAGAAGTTGGACCGTATAATGGGAACGTCGACACGGAGCAAGCGATTCACTGCACCCGGCGACTCGGACATTATTGCATGTTCAGTCCATGTTCGGTGACAATTTTACATCGATTATGATGCATTCAGTTACGTGAAAATAATAGCTGCTAGTAGTCCTGAATGCTGCAGTGTGCGGCACTCCTCATACGTTACGACAACATCAAGCGACCAGCGTGCCTCAAACAGCAAAGATATGATGGACGACAGAGTATGCTCTTGTCTCGCCACGCCTGTAGTCCCGGGCACAAGGCGGAACGGCTGGGATGATGTGCTATCCTCGAAGAGCCTGGTAGGGCAGGGCCGAAGACAATCCATAATCAAGTCTCCATGAACAAGTACCTCGTGTACTTAACTGCGAGGGTACTTGACTCCTCTCTCGGTCCCTTGCCGAGGGCTCCCGGCACTCCGGATGCGACTACACCACAATACGGATGGCCCAAATGGGTATGGGCAGCTGGAATTGAATACCGACTCCGGTTTCAAATGCCGGGTTTGGGTGTGGATGACATGAGGGAGGCGCGTGTCTGACAAGACCATCATGGGACCGGCCCGGCTTGCGAGGGCGGATGCCCGTGGACATGCCATCACTTCTGAAAATCAAAACCGTTCTAGGGGCGAAAGCCAACTGCCCATAAAATAAAATAAAAATACGTACCCTTAATTTGAGCCAGTCATAAATCGGCACGCATTGGGGAAAAAAGGCACACGCTTGAATTCGAGGTGGGGCCTGCCGTAGAATAAAGGCGGCCCCACACAGAGTGTACCCTGCGCTCTGGGAACGCGTTCCAAAATCAGCGCAGGGGTTCGCCAAAAAAAAAAACAGAGCCAAGCAAATCAGTCTGATCTGATTGTAGAACGCGGCTGAGTTGATGCCGCATCGGCATTGCCACATTTAAAGCCTGCTTCTCTTCCCCACGTTTCCCTCCAACCTTCCTCCATCCATTCGTGCCTTGCAACCCACATCCAACCACAACATCGCACATCTTGAACCACACTTTGTACCACTTTCACCCACCCATCTATCAACATGACTGGACGTAAGTATCCTAGATTATTACACATCTTGTAGTCATCGGCGCGCGATGCTAACTCTTTCCATAGGCGGCAAGGGCGGCAAGGGCCTCGGCAAGGGCGGCGCCAAGCGTCACCGCAAGATTCTTCGTGACAACATTCAGGGCATCACCAAGCCCGCTATCCGCCGTCTGGCGCGTCGTGGCGGTGTCAAGCGTATCTCTGCCAGTATGTTCCACTATGAATTCTACTTTTTTGACATGTTACTAACGCGTCTCCCTCACAGTGATCTACGAGGAAACCCGCGGTGTCCTCAAGTCCTTCCTCGAGGGCGTCATCCGTGACGCTGTCACCTACACCGAGCACGCCAAGCGCAAGACGGTCACGTCGCTCGACGTTGTCTACGCCCTCAAACGGCAAGGCCGCACCCTCTACGGCTTCGGTGGCTAAGCGGGGTGCTACGACTCTTGATGACATTTTCAGCGGCGCTTTTTCTTGTTACTCCATCGGTTATGGCTGGGCTGCGATGAGTTTTATCTTATGGGCAAATGGGTTCTCTTTTATTCCCGTCGTTTTGACTTGACGGTGTGTCTCGGGGTTCTGTGTACCATATGGGGAGGGCGGTCAAACAATGGGTGTTTTTACACGGATGAAATACCAAGGCATAATCGATGCGATCCCTCTCTGCGGGACGCGTTCTTGATCAAAACTCGTCTCTTTCCATGTTAGATTCGTGACGCGTCGCGGTTGTGTTTACATCGGCGCTGTGGGTCGTACGCGTTGAGGCACCGGCTGGGCCATGCCGCTGTTCCGCCAGCCCGATTTCCCCACCGGCTTCTTCGATCCCTCCTTTCAGGTGACTCATCGTTTCTGCCTGGTGCCTGATTCAGTCCGCCGCCTTCCACACTTTGCTGTTCGCTTTCCGCTCATAGCTTTGGCTGTCGCTTAGTACTTGACGGTGACATAACGACCGGCTCGGACATTAAGAAGTATTTCTCTTCTAATACTTAGGGCGTGGCATCCTTGGTGCTGTATGTGAGTGCCGGAAGTAATGACATCTCTTCAAATTGGAAAGGTGTGGAGACACGGAGAGCATGCTGTGCAGGTTGGGTGCGCAGCTGTGCATCATAAATGTCATCTAAGCCCGGTTCTAGCGTGGTGGATGATCTCTTGTCCGTCGTATGTGTATTGGCAATAACATGGGTCGTATCCGTCTCTCTTACCTTGACCCGGCCATACATAATCGCCAGAATCATCGAGGTATGGTCTCTTACTGTGGTCTTCTTGCACGCTGCTAGGAGGTTTACTTCGAGAGGAGAAAGAGAGGAAAAAGAGAAAAGAAGAAAAGAAGACACTTGGCAACAGTTCGTCAGGTCTACGGGCAGATGCCGGGCGTTGTTTTGTGAATTGTATACTTGAGTAGTTAAGGGCTTTGTCTTTCTCAGAAATCTGGCACCTTGAAGTGTGTATGTGTTTGACTTCGACGGTCGGGAATTTGCCTTGCGTCTTGCAGTCTAGTATCCGCTCGATCGCTCTACTAATAATACCAGCCGATAGACCGGCCCAAGGTCTGTAGGCTAGCAAAGAACACAGATACGTTTGTGCTTGGTACACCAATGCCTTATGACGTATGAATACACCGATACGTGAAATAGGTGAGCAGGTATTC
This sequence comes from Corynascus novoguineensis, assembly GCA_033296725.1. Taxonomy (NCBI): domain Eukaryota; kingdom Fungi; phylum Ascomycota; class Sordariomycetes; order Sordariales; family Chaetomiaceae; genus Corynascus; species Corynascus novoguineensis. The sequence continues at coordinate 90,877 of MU857634.1, forward strand.
GGTAGGTATGTACCGTGCAACTGCCCCTTGCCTGGTTACGAGAAGGCTCGAGTTTTAACAGTTCAAATTCAACTTCCATCTAGGACAACCACTTGCGAAGGCACGTCAACCAGCCGGAAAATTCCTACTCTCACCGCATTGCGAGGGCACGATAATTATATGCATAATTTGGGTTGAAATCTCACGCGATGCTTCAAACGTGAGTCGTATGAGAAGTTGAGAACTCCCACGCGGCCTGGTGTCCTTAAATTACAATTTTTTACGTAGTTATACCCAGTGCCCTAGACCCTCCAGCCCATTCCGTTACCATGAAACATCGACCCAGGTCCAGGCTGGCTAAGATTCTCAAATCAATTTCATCGCTGAGAACCTCTGATTTACTCCAGCAGAATTTATGGAAGGCACATTGGTAGGTATGACATGTCTTACTACTAGCACGCGTACGGGGCGAGGAAAAATAAAAAAAAAAATAAAGATGTCATCTTCTCGCGGGGTTCTCACTAGAATGTCGCCATGAAATGGCGTCCCTTTCGGATTTCCGGTCGTAAGTCTTAAATTCATGTTGGGATGTGGAAATATATCTGTAACCTGGATATCGCTCATAAATCATGGTGTCTTGCCGAGGTAGCGACTTCTGGTAGTTAAACAAAAATGTAGCAACTTACAGAAATCACGGACTAAGTATAAAGCCGTTCGAATCCACTGCACCGCTACTATTGCCAAAATCATACGGGTTGCAGATGTCGCTACCATAATGACCGACCTTCTCCAGAGCTGCCTCGAACCTGGTAGCAACCCTGAACGGACTCTTGTCTAGACTTAGGCTAGAGGTATACATTGGCCATGGAGTAGATCCTAGTGACCAGCAGATACCTCGCCGTCTTGTCTTTCAGATCTGACGAAGACATTACGGACAGCCTCTACAGTACTCCAAATGGGTTCGAAAGGGCGATAGTCATAGACGGGTTTGTTGTGTTGGTGAGGTATAGTGTCGGGGGGTATGGAGTGCCGCACGGAGTCCGCGGATATACCACACCCCTCTTGTAGTGGGACAACCGCGAACTTGGCACACAAAAAGAAGGATTACCACCTCCGAGTAAACTTTAGAATTTAAGCTGGGGGTTTCACCACTCGAGCAGCTGGCTACCGGTATCTATATGACTACCCGAGTACACACGTTTTCATAGCGGTTGGCTTGGGTAGCGAGGCAACAACTGCCCAGGTGTATCGCCGGGGCAGTTGTGTTGAGTATTTCCAATGCCTACCTTGGTATGCAAGAATTGGTCCATGGTTACCCAGGCTAGCCATATGTGGTAGAGTGAGAAACAAACAACTTGCGTTATGGGTACGGGAGGGATCAAGAACATCCAGCAGACGGCAGGGATTCGTTGTTGGGCACCCGGCTGATAGATCATTAATATCGTAGAGACACGGGAAGAGCCCTAATAGCAATGAACCAATGAGCGGGAGCGTAAATCTCCAAAATATCATGATGCACGTGGTTTTGCGACAATTGTTAGTTAACTAGTTCGTCAATCTGTAACTACTCGCCTATTGAAATGGCATCCGCTTCTTCAGTTTCCCATTGATGCAGTTGGAGCAAGGGAAGCAAAGTAAACAGTCAAAATCAGATGTCTGGAAACGGATGATGATTTCAAGTGTGGGATATGCCCACAGCAGAGCCAATATATGATGCTCTGCTCGCAATCAACTACAACCGGGCCACACCGCCGGTGAGAAACCGGACGGCTGTGGCCTTTCATCCAGTCGGGTCCCGATGCACGTATGGCCTCATCTGAGCTGTTGCTGAACAAACGGACCGGGCGGTCAACGCCCTGGTGACGGCGCCTATGAGTGGGCGCAAGAATATATACAAACCCGAGATACGAACTGTATCACCCATCAAACACAATCGGCGACGAACTAAGTTTGCCGACTTACCCTCAATACCTCACCAATCTTGACTATATAATTACAACAAGCTCATTCGAGCACGCGTCACCTAGCTTTTATCGTTCATGCGATCCCACTTATACAGCAGAAGGCCAAGAATCAACGACAACGCTACTGAATGTACAACCCGACAGTGTCACTTTGAAGACACGATTTCAACGACGGCGTTGGGCACACCCAAGGCACTGCCAGCTCGCCTTTTCGTGCCGAGAAACCTCATGACACGTTCCCAAGCCACTTGTCGAATACGAGGTATAACGTCTGGTGGCTGAATGTCTTGGCCGACAAAATGCTTAGCCGAGACAAACCTGAAGAGCCTTGATTGGACCGACAACATCACATCGTGACGTTGGGATACCATTGATGGGTCAACTTGGCTGGACGAGCTGTTCCCCGCAATGGATTTAACTGGCCCGCTCACCCAATATGGTAACCATGAGTTGAACTTGCACGGCGAGTGGTAGCGATATGCGAGAGGTCAAAATGCACATATATATCCCTTAAGTCTGTGAATTGCGTTTCGCTTCGGGTTCTATCGTTACGTCTACGGAAAATTAGAACAGAGCGAGAAGAAATGGATGTAAAGATCTCGCGCTTCATTTTGGCAGTCACTGCCGCATTCATGTCAGTAGACGGACCCTGCCTATATGCCAGAGATTACAAGGCTAACATGTGAACAGACAACCAGGCATGAGCTCCCCGGCTTGCCCGGTCCGCTCCTCCAGCAGGCCGATAGTCACAACCGATACGTTGCCGGCGTCATGCACGTATCGACCTACGGCAACAACGTACCAAACCAGCGGATGCGACTTTTCGTGCCCAACAACGTCAGCGTGGTGCATTGTCGACGGTAAGTACCTAACGGATATGAAACCCTCTTCACGCTCGACCCAATCCTTCCTGTGAGAGAGCACTGCCAAACTAACAACACCACAGCATATGTCGTACTGCCGTGCGGATGCGACCGTGCCGCTGTCAGCCCAACCACCGTCACCCGCTGCCCGACAACGAGCGCAAATTGCCTGCAGTGCTCTACCGGATGGGGAATTGCCACTATCACCGATTCCGATTGCCCGTCATCTGCGACTGCGACTGTCACTGCCGCTTAGAAAGTACCGGCTGTAACTGTCTCTTTGCACGATACTGAATCCCAAGGTTTCGATGGGCCATCATTGCATCTGAAAGACAGCTGAGTGGTAGTAATCCCAGATAATAAAGAGATGACAGCCCTCAACCTCTGGGCGGGAACACTACCAGCAGGGCCTTCAGAGCCCACAAAATGCCCCTGCTTGTCTCGAGTTGCCCAGTCCGGGTAGAACTTATCGGAGCCTGCAGTGGTTCATGTTTGCAACCCGAGAGCTTGACTGCCTTCATCTTCGGCTGGGGCTGGGTAAGAGATCAGCCATCACCATCGCACCTTCCATACACTCAAGTGCCAGTTCGTAACAGTTTCGGGCTTCTGGTTACCCTGGAGGGTCCTACGAGAATTTCATTTCTCTGCCCGAGGAGTTTGGCCACAGCCACCAGATCCCTGAATGTGATTTCGCTGCCGACACTGTCTTCCATGGCCCAACCTGTGAAGTGACTCATGCTGCCGGTGCTTCCTGCCAAAAGATGGCGACAATTCCCGTGGAGACGCAGGTGCGGTTTTACCAGGTACCACTTGCGTCCCTTGGCCGTGACCGCTAGCTGCGTTCCTAGTCCAACTCGCGACTCGACACCCGTTCGATGTAAGAAGTCGTCGCGACTCGAGAATCATAGGCCAAGTGAAACAGGTGGTCGTCGACCGTCAACTGAGGACTCTGCGCCTGCCACTCGGCAAGCCTCTCCCACGAAGAGGGATTCTAGAGGGGTAAAGAAAGAAAGAAAGAAAGAGAAAGGAGAATAAAAAAGATAAGAGAAAAAGGGGGAAAAAGAGAATCAAAAACAAGAGCAAAGAGAAAGAAAGAAAGAAAGAGCCCAGGTCTCAGCGGCGCCCTTAAATGCTGTGGAGGCTTGGCTCGCTGATTTAATCAACTCAGCGTGTTTTAGTGGGGAGGCGTGTCGCAGCGCGTGCTGGTCGCGTTGACAAGGGGGTTTTCGGGGAGAGCGAGCAATTGATTGGTTGATGGGGCCAGAATTTTCCTGTTCTGGAAAGGCACCAAGGTGGCCATTGCTGCTTCCCCATCGGTTCGCGCATGCCGAACGAGCGTAATTTTCCTCAGACTCTAGAGTTCGTCTCGACGATTCCATTCCCCGCCCCTTACCCAGAGCCACCTGGTTCTAGTTTGTCTCGCACATTCCCCAATGCGCGGTGACGGTTTTCAGAAAGAACACGCGACAGCCTGGAGAACCCGGGCACTGTATTGAGCGGCAGCTGCTTCTCGCCCATTACCATATCGCAAATCGGCGCCCTACACACTGGGCGAGACCATAGTCGCGAGCGATGCCAGACCCATCCAGCGATGCTTCACAGTTGTTACGTCCAGTCCCGTTTGTTCAGCTGGGCATGAACCAAGATGGTGTTGCCTAACTTAATGGCCTTTATCTCGGCGACAATGGAGATCGTCGCTACGCGATTCAAACTCTCCCGTCGATCGCCCAGGACCATGAGAATATTCGAACAAGTGTTCTATGGAGCCCCATATTGAGTGCAAATATCATGGCAATCCACTCCGCGAGCGAGTCCGCACGAGAAGAACCTGGGAAGGGCAAGGTGCTAGGTCCCCGACCGAGGCTCTATGGTTATGTAAGGCGGCGACAGCGTCGGTTTGACACGAGCGTCTTAACACCGAGACCGGTAGCTTCAAGGCCGCTTGCCGTCTTGGCAGCCGTTGCCGCAGGGTTTCGATTCGGAGAAAAACAAGGCCTATTGAGATCGAGCCGCCCGACTGGCCGCACCGGGTTCATTCCGGTGGCACCTCCTAGCAAAGTGGGACTCGATGAGCGGAAACCTTTCATCATCGGCGTGGGATGGTTCCATATGGGACGACAAACTGGGGGATTTTGCGGGCAGTACGACGGACTCCATGCGCCCACGCGTGGGTGCGCGATTTGAACGAGGGGAACCATCGGGGCCCCGGATACCGACCACCTCGTTTACTCGTTTGTTGGGGCATTCGACCTGGAGTATCCGGCGGGACAATATGGTGTGAGGACACTCTTGTGAGGGGGTTTGTGGGCGACGTCGCGGTGAAAACCAGATCTGCAGGGGTGCGTGTGCCTGGAAGCTCCGTCTTGGCCCACCGCAACGGAGCCGCAAGAGATCTCCGCTAGTTCCGATAGCAACGGGCCGAATAACGTCACTCCACTGTTCATGACGATGACGTTAGGCCGTCCTGTCAGGATCCATGGGCCCATGCTCAGCGGCGGGTCCTTCCGGTGGCAAAGCGCTGCAGCTGCCGTGGTGCGCGGATCTACCGCAACTTAGTATACACTAGTACGCACAGGAATAGCTCCGAAGCGTCTCCAATGCTCCGACACTCGCGCTGGGTTTCGCAGGGAAGTTTCAAGGCCGTTTGACTTCAGGAAGGCGCAACCATGAGGCTCAAATCTCCACTTTCGGCAGGACCGGTCTTGCAGTTGATGCTCTCCGCTCCTGCGACTCCATGGGGCCCCTCGTCTCTTCGCGCCTTCCTGCAATTCTCCAAGTTTAGGAGTCCGCATGCTCAGCTGACCAGAGTTCAGGGTTTTAAAATTCGGAACCCGGGTCGTCATGGCGTTCCCTATTTCTCCTCCACCAGTTTCGAATTTAATATCGCAGAGACTGTCCCCAGCTCTTCATCGTTTCACTCTCCGAATTGTCCTCTCACGCCTTGAGGTCATATGAGGGAGTCTACTATTGGGTCGATTTGACAAATCACCAGACTCCTTGACCACTGATTCGATAGGGCAATGGCGTTCAAGCGCTTCCAAAAGGCAACAGCCGAGCATGGCACTCCGGCAGGGCCAGAGGCACCGTCGGCGGCAACCATCGCTGCCGAGCAGAGGATCACGGCCCTCGCCGTGTTCCTCGGTGCCGTGGCTAGCATTGGTGGCTTCATGTTTGGCTATGTCAGGTACGCAAGCCGGGCTGTCGCCGTACCTCTATGGATTCATAACCTTTGCTGACATGTTCCCCCAGTGGTCAGATCTCGGGCTTCTTCGATATGGAGGACTACGGCCGCCGCTTTGGAGAGTACAACCCCAGCACGGGAGCCTATGACTTCAGCGCTCCTCGCCAAGGTGCCATTGTCGGTCTCCTTCCCGCGGGGTGTCTCTTCGGCTCTCTGATCGCCGGCAACATTGCCGATACTCTTGGTCGCCGCATGGCCATTTCGGTGTCCGCTCTTTTCTGCTGCGTCGGTAACATTATTGAGATTTCATCTGAGTCTTCTTGGGCCCAATTCGCTGTCGGCCGCCTCATTACCGGCCTCGGCATCGGCTCGCTCTCGGTTGCGGTGCCCATGTACCAGTCCGAATCAAGCCCTGCCATTCTCAGAGGCGTCCTCATCTCTACCTATCAGCTCTTTATTACGCTGGGCATTTGGACTGCCGAGATGATCAACTACGGAACCCACAACATGACGGGCTCGGCGTCCTGGCGCATTCCCAATGGTCTCTCGTTCCTCTGGTCGCTCATCCTTGGCGGTGGTATCCTCTTCCTGCCCGAGTCCCCTCGCTTCGCATACCGCAAGGGCCGCGAAGACGAAGCTCGTCACACTATCGCCCGCTTGGCTGGCCTCGATACCGACGCACCCTCTGTCAATCAGCAGATTGACGACATCCGCATCAAACTCGAGGAGGAGAGAGCCGGCGCAACCACCCGCTGGTACGAGATCTTTACGGGTCCTCGCATGCTGTACCGGACTCTGCTAGGTATTACGTTGCAGGTTAGTGTTCTCGACGTCTTCTAGTTACTCAGCACTCGCTTACAGTTTGGCAGGCTGGACAACAACTCACGGGTGCCAACTTCTTCTTCTACTACGGAACCACCATCTTCAGGGCCACGGGACTCAGCGACAGCTACGTAACCCAAATAATCCTTGGGTCTGTCAATGTCTTCTGCACCTTCGGCGGTCTGTACGTTGTAAAAAAGTGCGGCCGGAGAAACGCCCTCATTGCCGGTGCTTTGTGGATGATGGTGTGCTTTTTGGTTTACTCCTTCGTCGGCCACTTCAAGCTCGATCCGGTGAACCCCGCCAATACCCCTCAGGCTGGCAATGTTCTTATCGTCTTCTCGTGCCTGTTCATCGTCGCTTTCGCCACGACCTGGGGTCCTCTTGTCTGGGCCGTCGTTGCAGAGCTTTACCCCGCCAAGTACCGCGCCCCGGCCATGGCACTCGCCACGGCGAGCAACTGGCTTTGGAACTTCTTGATGAGTTTCTTCACGCGTTTCATCACGGATGCCATCGATTACCTCTACGGTTTGGTGTTTGCGGGCTGCTGCGCAATGCTCGTGCTTGTTGTGTTCTTCTTCCTCATCGAGAGCAAGGACCGGAGCCTGGAGGAGATTGACACGATGTACTTGCTGCATGTCAACCCCATCACAAGCAGCAAATGGAACGATAAGCTGCCGGAGAGTGCCGACACTAGTGGCCGGCAGTCACGGCAGCCGTCCTCTCATGGCGAGGAGCATATGGAAGTTCCCTAAAAAAAGCAGCACACTCTGGGAAGTAGTGCATTGAAATAGAAGGGCAGGCGTCATGGAGCTCATTTGCAATGGGGGTGCATATACAACTCTTGTGGTCTTTGACCTAGAGCATATGTGGGTTTGAAAGGCGTTGCCTGGTCATCAGAAGGGTTGCGGTATTATTGTTACGTCGCTTTTTAAGGTTTGCGGCACCCGCAGCACTGTTTCTCTGGCGCCGGCCACCTTGTCTCTGTATGATACCAATAGCTAGTGTACAGTAGGAGGTTACGTTTGCTACGCAGTAGCCCAGGAGGCAATTGATGTTATTCGCGTCATCTTCGAATCACTTCAGTGAACTTTCGCTAATTCGCTCGCGTCGAAGAGCAAGATCGCGAGGAGAGGGATGCGATGGCAAGACGAAAAGAGTAGCCTGTTGACATGACGTTGCCACTGTTGACGGGGGATCCCTGTTGATCCAGCTCGTTCGACTTGGCGGTTCCTCGGCAAGACTACGGTGTCACCGGTCTAAGCATTTCCGCTGTATCGGTACTTGTACACTACGTGTCATGTTACGTGCCGGTGCTACTGCAGCGATCTGCTTGTGCAGTGGATCCTGTTGCCCGTTTTTCGGGATTTGCATTGCTGAATTCTCTGAGGCGATGGAGTGTATTGGAGGATCCGGCCGGCGACGGCTCGCCAGGGGTCTGATGTTCTCGGAGATATTCGAGAAAAATCTGTCGTGGATCTGGATGCCGAGATGCGTGCATGTCAAATCTCAATGAATCGCAATGGTTTTTGTGCATGCAAACCTGTAGTGTAGAATTTGCACATAGTGTCTTTGTAGCCAGCTTTTACATCAAACAATTTCACCCTTGTATTACTGGCAATACTCTGTAAGGCGGCTAATGCAATACTCGAGCAAGTGATTTGCATGGTGTTGTGAAAACCTTCTCTTATCAATCAATCACGGGGGTGTGCCTGTGTATTGTGCTTGCTTGGTGTAAAATTTATGTGTGGTGGTGGTGGGTTCGGCCCGTCAAGGAGATAAGGAGACCGAAGGGGGATTGTGTTTTTCCCTTTGGCTCGGCTCCGGCAGGTGGGGATGGACGGGATTGGGCTTGTTGGGAGGTTCGGTCACGGTCTGGGCCGAGAGTGAGTGGCAGTGCGTGGCTGGCCAAGACTGGGTTCCGTCGGCATATCGGTGATTTTTGGCGGCGGGAGGCGGTATGGATGGCAAAAGAGCTTGAGGAAAGAGGAAAAAAAAAAAAAAAAGGTCTGTCGAGGTGCGCCTTTGCTCGGTGATGCCGGTAGGATACAACCAAATATGGATGTGGTTCGATGGATCAGGGAAGTGTTCGTCTCAACCTTGGTTATTATACCCGTACATAGACGTCAATCGAGGTTGAGTTGGTCGATAGTTTACTTACCCCTGAACTTCTGTTTTCATTGTTCGTGTGCTCGACAAAGAGGTATCCATCACCTTCTCGGCAGGTCCACCCACCCAAAAAACTTCAACGAAGGAGAAAGATTCTGTCAACAGGCAGGGTTGTGCTTACCCACGCTTTTCGTCGGTTTGCCGGAAGTCACTGTCAGTCGTTCGAGGGCAGCAGTTTGGCTGTGCATTTTGTACCGTGGTCGAGTTCTGGTTGCGAGTCACATCTCACTTACCTAGTCGTCTGTTGTCACTTTCATCCTCCGCCATTGCTGTTATCGAGCTTTCCCATAAAGGGAACTCATCGGAAATCGGGAACTGAGGGCTTTTGAAGTAGTGGGATTGGGTATCCACAGGCACAGCCATTTATTTTTTTTTTTTTTTCTCGTCGGGTTCTGACTCCCTTCCCCAAAAGGAAGTCTCCAGCCCTCAACTTTCATCTCGGCGGTACTTTCAGTTGCCGTTCCACTGTTTCCCCGTCCTGTCAGGTTCATTCGGTCTGGGTAGCTGTTCGTTGGCCGCCGTTGCGCGCTTCGTATCGCGCCGCGGTTGGGACGCGTTAAGCTGAACCTCCCCTTTTTATCCCTCCTGCCCAGTCTCCATCTGCCAGACTGCACCAGTCTCGTCAAGCCTTCGATCTGCCCCACGTCGTAGCGAGGTCAACTCCTAACGCAAGTCGCAGAGCGCCCAGGGCGCCGAGACAAGGGGGCCTATGAAGGCCAGCTCGGTTCCGGGGGACTGGTCGTCCTCCGGTGAGGACATTGGCGTCATGGGGTCCACGGCGTACGCCGTCGGCGGCGACAAGAACAGCAAGAAGACGGACGAGAAGGGCATCAGCGACGCCGACTCGGCGCAGCAGGGCGAGCTGCAGCGCCAGTTGTCCGGGAGGCACCTCAATTTCATCGCTATCGGCGGCACTATCGGCACGGGCTTCTTCTTGGGTACCGGTACGGCGCTGGTCAAGGCCGGACCTGCGGGGTGTCTAATCTCATATATATTCGTTGGGACGATCTTGTGGTCGGTGATGGTATGCCTGGGAGAGATGGCGACGTATATCCCAACGGCGGGGGCTTTCTCGTCGTACGCGACCAGGTTCGTTGATTCGAGTCTCGGCTTCGCCGTGGGGTGGCTTTATTGGTTTGGTTGTGAGTCCTCCTCTCGTCTCTGCAGTATGATATCGGTGGCACTGACATTTTGCCAACAGGGGCAATCACCTATGCCCTTTCGCTCGTTGCAGCCGGCCTCATCATCCAGTATTGGAACCAAGATGTCAACATTGGCATTATCATCGCCGTTTTTTGGGTCGTCTTTACCCTGGTCAACTACCTCCCGGTCGGTATTTACGGCGAGTTAGAGATGTGGCTGTCAAGTCTCAAAGTCATCACCATCGCCGGCTTCATTATATTCGCCATCTGCATCGCCGCCGGTGTTGGCCAAGAGGGTGTTCTAGGATTTAAGTTTTGGAGGGACCCCGGTGCGTTCAACGAATACCTCGTGCCCGGTGGAATTGGCCAGTTCGTCGGGTTCTGGGCGGTAATGATTCAGGCCTCGGTCTCGTACCAGGGCGCAGAGCTGGTCGGAGTGGGCGCCGGCGAGGCCCGCGACCCGCGCAAGACGGTGCCCCAGGCAATCCGCATCACGTATTGGGGCATAATGTTCCTATTTGTCGTCACCATGCTTCTCATCACCATGGTAGTGCCCTCTAACGACGCGAACTTGCTCAGCGACTCGTCCAACGCCTCCGCATCGCCCCTCGTCATCGCCGCCAAGCGCGCCGGCGTCAAGGTGTTGCCGGACATCATCAACGCCGTTCTCTTGACTGCCGTGCTGTCCGCCGCCAACTCCAACGTCTACTCCGGCAGCCGCGTGCTGCTGGCGCTCGCCGAAGAAGGCCAGGCGCCCGCCATCTTCAAAAGGACCAACCGGTGGGGCATTCCCATTTACGCCGTGGCGGGCACCGCTGCGTTCGGGTTGCTGGGGTTCCTCAACTTGTCCGAGGGCGGCGGCAAAGTGTTCAACTGGTTGCTCAACATTAGTGGCGTGGCGGGGTTGACAACGTGGGCAAGCACTTGCCTGTCACACCTGGCCTTCATGCGGGCGCTCAAGGCTCAGGGCATCCCGCGGTCTGAACTGCCGTACGTGTCGCGCTTTCAGCCGTATACGGCCATCTACGGCCTGTTCTTCAACGTCCTCATCACCTTCACGCAAGGCTTCACCGCCTTCGTCAAATGGGACGTGAGCGATTTCTTCGCGGCGTATATCAGTCTGATCCTGTTTGTGGTCCTGTGGGTTGGGCACAAGTTGTGGTATCGACAGCCGAAGGTAAACCCGGCAACTGCTGATTTGGTTCGCGGGCGTTATGATTCAAACGAAGAGAGGTCGGCCGCTGATGGTGGGGTATGAGGTTAAGTGGACTTACAATTCCGAATAAGAGAAGGATACGGGAGGAGGGAACGAGCCGGCACGCTCAGAGGTTTGAATGTGGGCGTGGTGATGTGAAAGCATTATTCCCGGATTGGGAAGAGAAGGGAAAAAAAAAATAATGAGCAGCGTGTACTTGTGTATGGTATAATGGCGTGCATGAAAGCGATGGCATCTGTTTAATTCATGGCTGCTTCCTAGACAATAGCCCATTCGCACGCAAATCGCCCATGCTCAGAGGACCATATTCCAGCTAACCTTCTTGCCCCTCATCATAGTCAGGACACCGACTGGCAGGAACTGTTTGTCGACTAGATTGAGTCCGCCAAAATCCTTGAGCAATTCCTTCGCATAGAGCTGAAGGAACCACTTCTTCTCAGCGTCAAGTCGGACACTGTCGGCGAGGAACTCCCTCAGCCCGCTCTCGACCTCCTTGCTCAGCGCAATCTCCTCCGTCTCCGGAACGCAAATCAGCTTTTCGAATGTCCTCAAGAAGTTAGAGCTGCATCGTTCGCGGAATCTGGAATACTCCTCGAGCGAGTAAAAGGTCGCAATGTCTGATTCGCGGATGGCTCCGTTCTGTCGGGACTTCTCGTCTGGGTAAATACTGCGCAGCTGGGCACGTCGCTGTGCTTCGCTCAACAACTCCCAACGTTTCTTGTTCTCCAGATACTGCTCCCGTTCCTTCTTCAGAAACTCCTCGAATACCTCTTCGGGGCTTTCAGTGACATTGTTGCGAATCAGGAACAGACCGACAAAAGGGTTTCGGAGCCCCAGGCCGCCTAATTGCTCCGGCAGGTAGACGAACGAGTCCGGCAGGTCCGACATTCCGAAGCGGTCTTGGATCATGCACTTGACTTAACAGGAGGGGAGACATGGTTAGTGTCATGGGTTGCAGAAAAGACCGTGGTATGCAGATAGGGAAAGAATTTAGCTTACTGTGCTCAACGACGCTTCCTTCTTTTCCGACAGGGCCGGGGAACAACCTCAGTAGCATGTTCCGGTACGTATTCAGTACCTCATCGACGTGCTCGCGCCCGAAGCAGCGGGCCGGCTCGCCGAAAGTGTGGCTAAAGAAACGACCGATGCAGCTGTTCCACGTTTGAACCCAAGACAGGACACTCTTGCACTCGGACAGCTGCTTTTGAAGTTGGTCGACATGCGCACATACGAGATTCTGATCAATGGCCCACTTCCCAGTCTTTGGGTCTAGGCGTAGGAAGCCTATTCTGACGGGACCAGCCGGCAGCGTTTCGGCAATAGTCTTGTCTTTCTTGGCCGAACCAGGAAGATAGACGGAACCCGTCTTGGCCTTGTTGAACTCGAGACCAAAGACTTTGGCGAAGGACTGCATGCAATTCCAGGCCTGGGCACTTCTCTCGGGTTCGCCGACGAGCCAGATATCATCGTGCAGCCGGTAAAGCAGAATGCCGGTTTCACGATTCACGGCGAGATCCATGAAGAACAGCACCAACTCCCCTGTGAATTTCTCGGACGCGTGTGCCATGGGGACACCTCTCTTGCGAATGCGGGGTCCAAGTTGCGGGCGGTCGTCCGAAGCGGTATCCAGATTCAAAGGGGACTCGAGGTACTTCCGGAAGAAGTCGATCCAGTCTTGTCCGAAGCCGATGTAGCGCATCACGGCGAAGACGGTGCTGTGCGGAAGACCGGTGGCATACCATTGCAGATCGGTCTGCACCAAAGCGGCGCCATGTCCGGGGCCTCCCCGTGTATCGTACGTGACGTGTCGCAGCCGGTGGACGATCAGCTCTGCGGTAAGGTGACGCAAGAGTCTCTGCTTGATGCCAGATCGCTTTTGCGGAGAGGATGTTACATCCTGCCCGCTTTCCTCGCTCATATCATCATTGTCACCGTCGTCGTCGTAGTTGGCATCGCCGTCAAAAAGCGAGGTTTCGGTGGCGGGCAGTTGGGCGAGAAAGAAGGTGTCGAGGTATTCGGACCTGCGGTGTCTCTCAAGAGTTCTGTTGCTGATCCAAGGGTTCATGTAAAAATGATGCCTGGCTCCGTCGTCTGACGACATCGGCATATGGCCCTCAAGGTCTCGAGAGAGTACAGCGTTCATGAAGCTCTTTAATGCCGGTTTCAGAATATTGCACAGCCTGACGCCAATATACTGGACGAAGAGCATCTGTAGGATATCGTCGTCTGCCCACACCCGATATTTGCCATTGAGGCCGCGGCGTGGCACGACACGAATGCCGTCCTTTCCGGCGTCCCAGTGCCACTGCTTCAGATCGGTAAAGCGCATGTTCAAGACGTCGACGATCTCCGACTTGGCTACATCGCTCTCGAGGAAGTCTCGTAGGATGGCCTGCTTCTCGTCGCTGACGATGTCCTCTGTGAGAAGACCCCTGACACACTTGGTGAGGGACTCCTCCGTGAAGGGGGCATTCTCGGACCAGAAGCTAGTGCTATCTTTCGCAATCTTGTTTCGCAGAATATCCAACTGTTTCTTGCTACTCTCGTCCGGGAATAACCGATCGAGGAAGCTACGGATCTCGATCTCGTCCGTCTCGAGTGGCTCGAAAACGACAGACTCGAACTTGTCGACGAGCTCGCTCAAGCGCTGACGTTGACGTTCAAGGAGCTCAAACGAGTCATCGTTCGAATCGTCAGCCGAAGCAGTGAATGACTCGGTATTGGGTTGTTCCATCCACTCTAATAGGGGCATATTAGAACATCTTCCTCTGACGTGGGACGGACACTTAAGGAGAATATGCGGCATACCGGTTAGGAGGCGCGAGTACAGATGAGCCAAGTCCAACTTGCGACTAAGAACGTCAAGCTTGGCACTAAGCTGACGGTTGAAACTGTCTATTTTGGACGCGGTAATCGAGGCATCATAGCGCGACTGGTCCAGCCAGCGCTGAAGGTTCTTGAGCTCGGCATCCTTCGAAGCGGCGGGGTCGAGCTCTTTGACGGCCTCGAGGAGGCAGGCGAGGCGGTCTCGGTCATTGACAGTGGCGTTGGCTTTGGCAACATAGGCACGCTTGCGGTCTTCGTACGACTTGTGACGCGATTCTAGCTCACGAATCTTGCTGAGCGTGATGCTGTGCAGCGTTTTGGACAGAACCGACTGGGGGGTTGCCATTGTAAGAAGCTCGGTCACGGCAAGCCAGGACAATGCGGAGCATAGAGACGAAGGCACCGATTGATGAACTTTGAAGATAATTGGGAGAAGTACCTGCTTAGACAGTCTACCTCGACAGACCTTGGTGAGGGCGCAACTTTATCTACAGCTCTTGAACAAAAAAGTCATTCGGAGCAGCGGTTCAATGCTCAAGCAGAAGCGGTAACCGAGACGCCCGCTCCAGGCAGAAAGACCACAAAATAGGGGTGCATTGAACCCATGTTTTGTTGTCGCCAAATATTCGCCCATTCTTATACGTGAGTCGTGCTCGAAGGGCGTGTTGGTGCCTGTTCGATTGCATGTTGTGGCTGCAGATCTCAAGTGAGAAATGGTGCCAAGCATTAAGCTCTGGGGAAACACGGCAAAGGGCACGAAAAGCTTCACAGTAGCGGGTGGGTCATTGCTAGGCAAGCCCCGCTATGATTGATTGAGAACAAAAGGTCATGCACACGGGAGCCTTACACATCCGCGCTGCTTGCCAAAGTCGTCAGTGACCAAAAGACCAACCAGATGGGCACTCCTCTGATAGTTTTGAAAAGTTGGGTGTTGACCTTATGAGATTGCCGTTCAAGCGGACTTGGGATTACTATAGATAAAGTGTTCAGCATTCTTGAATATGAAGCACTCTTACGGTTAACTTGGTGAGTGTAACTACAGTAACTACATAACTACATGACTAACCTACCCAAGAGGTGAGTGTTAGGTAAGCGGTTAAGAGGTATGGGCGGTGAGAACTCAAAAACTGAGTGCAAAGGTGGGTGCCAAGCTTCCACAAATCAGACCTCTGTGCTAAGCGGAATGTGTCAAAAGATGCCCCACCAACAGCCCAGCAAATGCCCCGCCATGTTCGCCTGCGCTGACTACCCCACCATTGGAGCTCCGAGAGCGGCTTGCGCTGTCTCGGCAGCCGCACCCTCCCTTGAATGCTAAAATCATCAACATCCTCTGATTGCGAGCGAACTTTAGCAAGGTGTTGGACTAACATGAATAATCAGTCCGCTAAATAATTGACCCTTCATTCTGTTTGAAGTCCTACGAGTCAGAATAAAGGTTAGAGATGAATAGGCTTTGGATTGCGTGAAGACATACGGCGCTTGTGATTCTGATTCACATTCTTATCTTTTTTATTCTTTTTTTTCCGGGTCAACATACACATGCATGTATGCAAAAGGGATGTATCGTCTCTCTACTTACAGAATGAACAGGCTTTGTCGGATAATATTGCAGAGTGGCTATTTCGTACGCCGTACGAGCATGGCTTCGTGAGAATTGATCCCGCTGTGTCATCAGGGCGCAGTTGGGGCCCCCGATTGTCGCTGCCCCCCGAACGTGGGATCCGCTTAAGTTTTTTTTCCCCATGACGGATGAGCTCCCGCCTACCCATTTTAAATTTAAACACCTAGCACGATCCGAAACCGCAAATCGCCCACCACCCACACCCACCACCCACGATCCGCCCTGGGAAACCAACAGACCGCAGGCGCATGCTGGGCGAGTCGAGCCCTCACGCACAGTCTGACAATCATGATGGGCACCGGCAGCTCTGATGGTCCGACGCGGATCGCCATCCTCGGCAAGGAGGACATCGTCGTTGACCACGGCATCTGGCTCAACTTTGTGACTCACGACCTGCTCGAGAACCTGCCGTCGTCCACCTACGTCCTCATCACCGACACAAATCTTTACCAGACCTACGTGCCCCCTTTCCAGGCCGTTTTCGACGCCGCCGCTCCGAAAGATGCCCGCCTGCTCACCTACGCCATCCCGCCCGGCGAGTACTCCAAAGGCCGCGAGACCAAGGCCGAGATCGAAGACTGGATGCTCTCGCACACATGCACCCGCGACACCGTCATTATCGCCCTAGGCGGTGGCGTCATTGGTGACATGATTGGCTATGTCGCCGCCACATTCATGCGCGGTGTCCGCTTTGTTCAGGTCCCCACGACGCTTCTCGCTATGGTTGACTCGTCCATTGGCGGCAAGACGGCCATCGACGTGCCCATGGGCAAGAACCTGATCGGCGCCTTCTGGCAGCCCAAGCGCATCTACATCGACCTCGCCTTCCTCGAGACCCTCCCGGTTCGTGAGTTCATCAACGGCATGGCCGAAGTAATTAAAACCGCAGCCATCTGGAACGAGACCGAATTCACCGCCCTGGAAGAGAACGCGGCCGCCATCCTCGAGGCCATCCGCTCCAAGGGCACGAGTCCCTCTGCCCGTCTCGCTCCCATCCGTCACATCCTGAAGCGTATCGTGCTTGGTTCGGCCGGTGTCAAGGCCCAGGTGGTTTCGGCAGACGAGCGTGAGGGCGGCCTCCGCAATCTGCTCAACTTTGGCCACTCCATCGGCCACGCCTACGAGGCCATCCTTGCACCCCAGGTTCTCCACGGAGAATGCGTCGCCATCGGCATGGTGAAGGAGGCTGAACTCGCCCGCTTTCTCGGTGTCCTCCGTCCCGGTGCTGTGGCTCGCCTCACCAAGTGCATCGCGAGCTATGACCTGCCCACCTCGGTGCATGACAAGCGCATCGTCAAGCTGTCGGCTAGCAAGGAATGTCCCGTTGATGTGCTCCTCCAGAAGATGGCTGTCGACAAGAAGAATGAGGGTTCAAAAAAGAAGATTGTGCTGCTCTCGGCTATCGGCAAGACCTACGAACCTAAGGCGACCGTGGTTGATGACCGCGCCATCCGCATCGTCCTATCGCCTTCGATCCGCGTCACGCCCGGCGTCCCTGAGGGTCTCTCTGTCAGCGTGACCCCGCCCGGCTCCAAGAGCATTTCCAACCGCGCTCTAATCCTGGCTGCCCTGGGTGAGGGCACCACGCGCATTCACGGCCTTCTCCACTCGGATGATACGCAGTACATGCTCACGGCCATTGCTCAACTCGAGGGCGCGACCTACACTTGGGAAGATGCTGGAGAGGTTCTTGTCGTCAAGGGAAAGGGCGGCAAGTTGAAGGCTAGCGGAGAGCCCTTATATCTCGGGAATGCCGGCACCGCCTCGCGCTTCCTAACATCTGTTGTGGCGCTCTGCTCGCCGACTGATGTTTCTTCCACCATCTTGACAGGAAACGCGCGGATGAAGGTGCGGCCCATCGGCCCCCTCGTCGATGCCCTCCGCGCCAACGGTGTCGGTGTCAAGTACTTGGAAAAGGAGAAGAGCCTGCCGGTCCAAGTGGATGCTAATGCTGGTTTCGCTGGTGGGGTAATCGAATTGGCTGCCACCGTTTCATCCCAGTATGTCTCGTCCATCCTAATGGCCGCTCCGTACGCCCACAAGCCCGTCACGCTCCGACTTGTCGGCGGTAAGCCGATCTCGCAGCCGTACATCGACATGACTATCGCCATGATGGCCTCCTTCGGCATCAAGGTTGAGAGATCCACCGAGGACCCCAACACCTATCACATTCCACAAGGCGTTTACAAGAACCCTGCCGATTATGTCATTGAGAGCGATGCCAGCTCCGCTACGTATCCCTTGGCCGTTGCTGCCATCACGGGCACTACTTGCACCATTCCGAACATCGGCTCTGCGTCGCTCCAAGGCGATGCTCGTTTTGCCGTCGAGGTGCTTCGTCCCATGGGGTGCACTGTCGAGCAGACGGAGAATTCGACTACCGTTACTGGACCGCCTATTGGAACTCTTAAGGCAATCAAACACGTCGACATGGAACCTATGACCGACGCGTTCCTGACTGCCTCTGTTCTCGCCGCCGTCGCCTCGGGTACTACCCAGATTACCGGCATTGCCAACCAGCGTGTCAAGGAATGCAACCGGATCGCAGCCATGAAAGATCAGCTCGCAAAATTCGGCGTTCACTGCAACGAGCTTGAAGACGGTATCGAGGTGACCGGAAAGCCCTACAACGACCTGCAAAACCCCACCGACGGCGTGTACTGCTATGATGACCACCGCGTGGCAATGAGTTTCAGCGTTTTGTCAACCGTCGCACCGCACCGCGTTCTCATACTCGAACGCGAGTGCACTGCCAAGACCTGGCCAGGCTGGTGGGATATCCTGTCTCAAGCCTTCAGGGTCCATCTTGCGGGAGAAGAGGACCCTACCAAGAAGCAGGCGGTCAAGTCGTCTGGCTCGGGAACGGATCGCTCCATCTTCGTGATCGGCATGCGCGGTGCAGGCAAGTCTACGGCTGGTCGGTGGATGTCCGAGATCTTGAAGAGGCCTTTGATCGACTTGGATGTGGAGTTGGAGAGGAGAGAGGGCATGACCATCCCCGAAATTATCCAAGGTGAGCGCGGTTGGGAAGGCTTCAGGAAGGCCGAGCTTGATCTCCTTGAGGATGTCATGAAGAATCAGTCCAAGGGCCACATCTTCTCCTGCGGTGGCGGCATCGTCGAGACCGAAGAGGCACGCAAGCTGCTCATCTCGTACCAAAAGAACGGTGGCTGTGTCCTCATGGTGCACCGTGATACCGACCAGGTTGTCGAGTATCTGATGAGGGACAAGAGCCGCCCGGCCTACTCTGAGAACATTCGCGAGGTCTACTACCGCCGCAAGCCATGGTTCGAGGAGTGCAGCAACTTCCAGTACCACAGCCCTCACTTGGATGGCTCCGAGGCGCTCCTCGAGCCCCCAGTTGATTTCAGCCGTTTTCTTTCCGTCATCTGCGGCCAGTCCAGGCACCTAGAGGAAGCCCGCAAGAAGAGGCACACCTTCTTTGTTTCGTTGACCGTGCCCGACGTCTCGGCAGCTCTGGATATCATTCCTCGAGCTGTCGTGGGGTCCGATGCAGTGGAGCTGCGCGTGGACTTGTTGGAGAGCTACGACCCCGAGTTCGTCGCTCGCCAGGTCGCTCTGCTCCGGTCGGCAGCCAAGGTCCCAATTGTCTACACGGTGCGCACGGTTAGTCAGGGGGGTAGGTTCCCCGATGACGACTATGAGCTAGCTCGCCAGCTCTACCGTATCGGCTTGCGTACAGGTGTCGAGTTTCTTGACCTGGAGATGACCATGCCGGTCGACATTCTGGAGGCCGTTGCCGAGTCAAAGGGCTTCACCCGCATCATTGCATCCCACCATGACCCCCAGTCGAAGCTCTCGTGGAGGAACGGTTCCTGGATTCCCTTTTACAACAAGGCGCTGCAGTACGGCGACATCATTAAGCTTGTGGGGATGGCCGGAGAGATCTCTGACAACTTCGCCCTCACCAATTTCAAGACAAAGATGCTCACGGCCCACGACACGCCAATCATCGCGCTCAACATGGGGCCTGCGGGTAAACTTAGTAGGGTGCTCAACGGCTTCATGACGCCAGTCTCGCATCCTGAACTCCCAGCAAAGGCGGCCCCAGGGCAGCTCTCGGCCACGGAGATCCGGCAAGCGCTCGCCCTTATTGGCGAGCTCGAGCCCAAATCGTTCTACCTCTTTGGCAAGCCCATCAGCTCGTCGCGATCACCCGCGCTCCATAACACGCTGTTCGCCGCCACTGGCCTGCCTCACAACTACTCGCTCTTCGAGACGGATAACGCGTCGGACGTCCAGGATCTCATCCGCTCGCCGCACTTTGGCGGCGCCTCGGTGACTATCCCGCTCAAGCTCGACATTGTGCCCCTGCTGGACGAGATTTCCGAGGCCGCGCGCGCCATCGGCGCCGTTAATACCATCGTCCCGATCCGCTCGGCAGCGGAAGGAGACAACAAGGCGAGCCTGCTCGGCGATAACACCGATTGGATGGGCATGGTCTACGCACTCCGCTCGGCCGGCCTCGTCCCGCGCACCGCGGTGTCATCGCCCGGTGCGGGCATGGTGGTGGGCTCGGGGGGAACGACGCGGGCAGCCATTTACGCGCTGCACTCGCTGGGTTACGCGCCCATCTACGTGGTCGCGCGGACGCCGGAGCGAGTCAAGGAGCTGGCGGAGGGGTTCCCAGCTGACTACGGAATCCAACGGCTCTCGACGCCCGATGAGGTGGCCGCCGTCGCCGCACGTGGCGAACTGCCTGGCGTCGTGGTCAGCACGATCCCGGCCGACAAGCCGATCGACTCGGGCATGCGCGAGGTGTTGGTGGCGGCGCTGCAGGACGGCGGTGCGGCGGGCAAGGAGAAGGGCGAGCCGCGGGTGCTGCTAGAAATGGCGTACATGCCAAGGCACACGCCGCTGATGCAGCTGGCGGAGGATGCTGGGTGGACGACAATCCCAGGGTTGGAGGTGCTTGCTGCGCAGGGTTGGTATCAGGTACGTTTGTTCAGTTTGAATGCTGTTCTCATTCCTGATTTGCTAACGAATAAAAAAACAAACAGTTTCAACTCTGGACGGGCATCACGCCGCTCTATGCTGACGCGAGGGCTGCGGTTATGGGCAACGAGTCCTCGTGAAGTAGGTAGTAGAGGGTAGGCAGATTTCGGTTGGCTGGGCCCGGCACGGGGAGTGTTGTTATCAAAGTGTTGTTGGTTTTGCTTTAGACTCGATAAACAAGAGAAGGGGGGGGTTGATGCGGTTCAAGGGCCATGTTGTTTTCTCTGATCCTGCGAAGAAAAAACACAACAAAAAAGTATTGAGTAGTGTTTCAGGTTATGGTTTTAGGGTACAGCAACGTAACCCTCTATATCGTTAGGAAGCACGTTTAGCTTCTGGACACTCTCCGTTCGCTTCCTCATGGTTGGTTGTTGTAAGGGCGTGTGCGCATGTCGTAGTCTTTTTCTGCTGGGTTTGTCCCGATACGACTTGTATCCAGACGATACGTACCACCCTACCCTATTCGGAGCGTTCTACTTCGTACTGTGGCATCCATGTCCAGCTGATCGTCTGAAAAAAAGGCCTTTAATCGATCGTAGTGCAGATTAGGCAGACAGGGTGGACATGTCCCAAAAGAGTAAGCTGTGCAGTCATTTTGGGATATTGGTTTGTTGAATATTCTAGACAGTATTTTTTTTCTTTCCCGTCTCTCTTTCTTTCTCTTACCCGGGGAGACCCCACTGGCTGTGTCATCGCAAGACGGGAAATTGCGCTGCTTCGTCATAGGTGAAGTCATTTCGTGCTACCGAGACTTTTAGGGTTTTTCGAGTCCCTGAAAATTGGGCAGCTTAGGTGCATAAGCGCAAGGGAGATGAGCGACCAAAATGTCTCATGACGCCAATGACGAACCTACGCATACATCCGTCCCAGCCTCGGGCAGCGCCGAACAAGAGTTTTCGTCAATCAAATTGTAGGTTGTTCCCACTTCGGCTACAACAGGGGTACCTCACCTTTAATTATGTATGCCAAGCAGCGAGTTGGTTTCGCTCGTCCCTAATAGCCTCCTGCGCAGTCGACGACCTGTTAGGAAACGCAAGAATTTGTCGGCATCTCCGTATATTCTTCAAAGCGGGTGGCCGATCCAGGGATGCCTCTGGCACGCCATGATGGTCCAGAACAAGAAACGGTTCGAATTTCCTACCTCATGGTCTCATGACGGTTCCATCACGGATTCGAACGAAGCTGGGACGGAGACGACCACGACGACGGCGTCTACCCATCTATCTCGACCGGCTTCTTTCCATCTACGTCAATCTCACACCCCATCCCGTATGCTTCGCGCAATGCACCGGGTCATCGTCAAGAAAAGAAGAAAAGCATACAGGTTTAACTACGTCGTTGCTCGGCACCGTCATCATCACCACCTTCATCCTAACATCATTGCATGGCCAGCATCACCATCACCTGACCCTATCAAGAAGGAGCCCTAGCAAAAACCACTATTCTCCCAACCCGTCAGCCAAACATCGGTGGCAGGACAACAAACCCACATAGATTTTTTTGCTATACCACCTTACCTGACTATCCAGATCTCCAGATCGTATATAAGGCACGCGAAAAGCAGGGGAGCAATGTGACCGCATGTGACGCGCGTGCCAAGAAGGGTCGAGAGCGTTCTCTCATCTCTTCTTTATTTTCCTACCGTTTGGAGGCTATGTCCGCGTCCACGCGAGACGTCACCGGCTTTGCCCTGCGTCACTGATAAACTGGAAGGATTTGCGAGAGACCATGATGGCTGAAAAGAAAGGGAACGGCATATTACCGGTGTACTGGCCTCGAATTCCGGGTCTGGTATGCCACGATACCTAGGCAAGCTAGATACCTACCCTGCATAAGGAAGCAACCTATTATCTCCACCACTTCGCAGTTAAACCCTACATGCGTCCCGTACGCCTCTAGTGGTACTTTTGCCTACCCTTGCTCTTTTGCGGGGCTCTGTACTGTTTGCATCAACCAAAATAGGTAGGGGTCTCTGCTTCGTACGACATGTAGAAAGTGACAAATACTGGTTCCTTAACTGTGGAGTTATTGAGTCTCATGGAGGGTTCAGTATTCGTGCTAGTGTCCCTTTGACCCTCTGTGCAGCATGCAGGGTATACAAAATAAAAATTGACAAGGCTCAATGGACCGTGCAGTCATTGATAGACTAGTGTAAATACAGAACACATCATCCCACAGTAACAGTAATGGTGAGTTTTGATTTTTCCGCCGAGGTGTTACCTCGCGGATTGAACAGATATATTATACCGTTAAAACGCTCATTGAATGCACCTGCCAGCTTAATGCTCGCTGCCCACCAACCCAGATAATTTTTTTCCTTGCTCCGTAGCCGTCTTTTTGTGATCTATGACAATAACCCATGTCTCGGTAGCCCATGACGACAAAAAAGATAAAAAGAAACCAAACACCAAACATCCCCAGTAGAGTAACCAATGCTGTGTGTTGTCATGATACAAGTGTACAGTCTATCGTTGCTCTTTAAGTCCCATCATTCCCGCTCATAAACAAGAGAACCAAGAAAAGCTGCATAACAGTGATAATAAAAAAAAAGACATGATATCGAATACGGATTCGGACCCCCAAGTTGCCGTGTGACATGCAATGTCACCACGGGTGTGCAAACAGCAAAATGCAGGTTGCGGAATAGGATGCCATAAGCGGAAAAGAGGTGACGTCGAGAATGGAAAGTGGGAAAGTGGGAAAGGCAAAAGACCCCGTCACCAGTAGTACACTACCCTAGACATGAGTAGCCGAAGATCGATTTCCAGTGACCCTGTTTCTGTCTATCTGGATACCGCGGGACGACACACTCGAAGCGAGGTATTTGGTCGTTTGTCCTTGGCCCTGACGTGGTAGCCGATGATGATGCTTGGCCGCTGTTCCCGGTGGGTAAATATGACGTCATAGGGTGTTGTTTGATCGAAGGTCGACGGAGACAGCTCAGCCAGGATCGGCAGGGTCCTGGGTCGGGGCTGGCGGCCGGGCCAGTGAGGGGACTCCATTTTGGAGAATTGGAAATACGACGGCCTCCCCCCCCAGAAACTGCTGGAAATAGCCAACGGGTCCCATGCCGGTGGTCCCTGCATGCCATGGCGGGGCTGCGCCGGGTTCGCCTAACCAATGGTACAGCGCAATTGCGAGCCGAAAATGTCATCAGCCCTCTAAAAGCCCAAAATGGAGTGCGTCGGACGACGTCATTGCGATGCAATAGACAACCCACACCAGCGAAACGAACTGCTCGGCGTGCAACCCTTCGGGAAAGCTCCGGACATGGAACCCCATCGAAGCGAACGGAGGAGGCCCACCAACTGATCGCTGCTTGCCGGTGCCAGCACGATGCTAACCCGGTTTACTAAGCGTGCTGCGAAGTGGTGTGCATGTGTAACGCCAGCTCGGTTCAGAACCAGTCTTTTGTCTCCTCTAGCTGTGGCCTCCGCGCCTGCGGTGCTTGCCCGGGTACTCGACGTCGGGATGACACACGCGGTAGTGCCGGGTGAGCGCGTCGGCCCTGCTGAACGTCTTGTCGTCGGTGCAGAGGTTGCAGCGAACTTTTTGCTTTCGCGCATTGTGAATAGTATGCTCGTGCCTGGTAAGATCGTAAGGCCGTGAGAAGACTGTGTTGCATGGTTTTCCCGTGCTGGGGTTAATGCGGTCGCACCGGTGTGGCCCGGCTTGCGTGTTCAACAAGGTCGTCGATGTCATGCCGGTTGTCTCGGGTCGCCGTGCTCCGTTGAGACCATGGGCCTGCCGATGGCCTTCCCTCTTGTGCTTCTGCAACAGCGCCGGTGTGTCGAAGCGCAACGTGCAACCGTGGTATGTACACGTGTAAGTGCCGCCATCAGCGCGCGTGTCGGCCGGTCGCTGCGGGGTGGCCCCGTGGGCGGACTCGGTAACGCCCGTGTCTGTTGACCCAAAGCGTGTCGTTCCCACCGACGTGTTGCTCACCGAGGGGACGGCGCTGTGAGGCCGTTGCTGAGGCATGTAGGGGAACTGCTGCGGTGCTTGCAAGGTTGCCGGCATCGACGTGCCCAGGAAGTTGTTGAAAGCATTGGCGTCCATGGGTATCCCGCCAAAGACCTGCTGGCTGTGAGCCGCCGCCGCCTTATTGATGGCATCGGCATTGAACCCCGCGTTGGCTTGCTGGGGGAACAGCGGGAAGTTGGCATCGCCCTCAGGCTCCTGGAAGTCGAGCATGGCGTCCTTGGGCGAGATTGTCTGCGGCGTAGACGTGTCCGCAGATCGTGCAATCTGCTGCTGCACCGCCTGGGCATCCCGCATAGCCTTGTTCTGCTCCCGCATCTGCTGTGCCGTGTTGAATCGCATCTGAGAGGGGCCCATAGTAGAGCGGAAGTCGTTGGGAGGTAGTGGAGCTAGAGGTGACCCATGACGGAACGGTGATTGGTCGCGAGACGTCGATGACACTGGTGAGTTTGTCACGGCGGACAGGTGTTGATTGTTGGCAGCCTGTAGCCGCTGGTTGAACAAATCGCTAGTAGGCGATATTGACGCCTGGCCCGATGTTGTTGCGGCCGAGTTGAGGAGCTGGGGCTGGTAGAGCTCGTCTGTGTAGGCGTCGGTCATGGTGCGATCGAGTTTGGGCATGGTCGGCATAGCTGCGGAGTCGGGAGATGGTGAGCGGGGTGTGCACGTTAGGAATTCGAAGGGATCCGAAAGATCGGTCTCACCAGTATTGCGCTTCCGATCATCCTCCGTCTCGCCGCCCGCTGGCGTGGCTGGTGAGTCAGATGCTATCGAACTCGCCACCGATACGGGCTGTGAGGCTGTCTGCCCAATCGGATGCTCGGCGAGCATGCCTCGGTCGTTTCTCCGCCTCGGCGCCGTAGCGAGGTACGGATAGCTCGGTGCCATGCCCGAGTTGTCGGCGGAAGCGTTGGAGAGCCCTGCGTAGAAACTATCCGACGCCACGTTGGGAAACTGCTTGGCCGACAACTGATAGTGGTTGAGATCTTCGGTGCCCTGCAGACCGTGGAAGTTGTCTCCAAAGTCATTCATGGCAATATGTGGGTTCGCTGTGTTGTGGGAGAAGGGCGACGCCGGCCCGTTGGAGCCCATCGACGACCGAGAGGAATCACGCTGGTGGGAGAACCGGCCGACTGACCTGGGAGTCAGTTGGCCGTTGGACATCCACATCTCGGTTTGCATCGCGTCGCCGTTGGGGAAGAAAGGCGCAGACGACTCGGGGGCGGCTGGGCCGCTTTGTCGGACCGGGTGGAACAATGAAGGTTCTGCCAGAGTTGGGGTTGGAATGCTGTCCAAGGCCGAAAGAGGAGAGTACTGGGACAGCAGCGACTGCGTCGAAATGGGAGATGACGACAAACTGTTGTAGTTGAAGTGTGCGGGGTCGAAGTCGGCGTCGAGGTCAAAGTCGAAGTCGAGGCCGGCCAGCTTGCTTGCTTCAAAGGGCGATGCCGTATGCCGTGTGCGATCGTACAAGGCAGCGGCGGGTTGGAGATGGTGTTGCTGGTGGTATTGAGCGGAGTGTTGTGGTTGCTGTTGGTAGAAGAGAGGCCGACTTTGGGTCATGTTGTTGTCGGAAACGTTGTTTTTGTGTGTGATAAGTCGAAGTCGAGGTGTGGCAAATATCGAAATGGCGGAGGTGGTCGACCCGATTACTTTATAACAAAACATGCGTCGACCCTGGAGGCTGTGGGGGATCTCGAGTAATGTACGATCTAAGTGACTGATGTGAGAAGACACCCTGGGGTATACTATGACGTTCTTGCGCGCAGCTAGCCCGGCGGAGTCATTTCATGGTTGAACCACCTACTGCGTAGTAGCCAAGAGAAATGACCCAGGGTACAGGGGGTCGTCTGCAGGTCGGCCTCAAGAGATGCAGCCCGTCGATGCGGTGCAGGGGAAGATTCGGTCGTGCCCGCTCGACCTCGGCCTTGGGCGCTGCAATTTTTAAAATCACTATGTACATTATAGCACTAAACCCGATTGGGTTCCCTCCACTACGTGGCTGTGGAAAGATCTGGTCGACTTTGGTTCGTCAAGCATGAATCGCTTTCCTGAGACTACTCCTTGCCATTTGATTCGAGAACGGGCGTGGCTCAACCAGCATCTTCTTTCATCTTGTCTACCGAGAAAATAAAACCTACCACAAAATATAGTGCACAGTAGAGGTCGGGGACATAGTATACTACAGCAGGGTAAACTCGCTACGGAAGCTATCTAATGTCCTTATTGCTATAATTTACCGAAAATCTCCTCATTGAAAAATACCCTGCAAGAGCTGATGCGTGCATAGCCTAGACCCTGAAAACAAAGAATATCCTAAAGCTGCTGAATGTCTGCCATGGCAAAGCTGAAGTCCATTATCGCTGATTGACAGTAATCTGGTGGAGGGTTAGAGTTTTGGAACGGATCGATGGCCGGAACATCTGGTTGGTCAGCGTCTAGATCACTGCAAGAAACAGTTCTGGCCAGCTCGTTAATCGGGTCCGGCATGGAGAGCCTTGGAAATACGAGACTCAAAATGCCATTCGAGCGCAAAAATGCGACCCAGAGCTGAGAGGAGCTGACCAAGGTGTGGTCTCGATCAAGAATTTCACCCCCACCAAATCTGCATGCCCCAACTGCGATGCACCCGCGGGCCGGAGTGAGAAACCGCTTGCTTTGAAAACTCGATGCATGCGCTCAACACTGCCCCTTCGGCATTTTCCCCAACAACAATGAATGGAGCCGATCGCGCTCCGACGTGAAAATGGCTGCGCAATCGGTACTGTAGCGTCACAGGGTTTAGTCAGGATTGTGCGGCACATACACCCGAGTTCGCCGATGAAGCGTTTGCCAGGTACTTGCGAAGTACGGCCTTGTATGATCGGTTGTGAGCTGCAGCGCTGTCCAGGCCTCTGTTGTCCCCGCCAGCGGGCGGCAGCCCACAAGCTAGGCCACTACGCTTTTTCGCGGTTCAACGTTTGGCTGGACCCACTTTGTTGAACAGCCAATGGGTGACGAGAGAATGAACTCCGGGCAGGTTTTGAATCGACCATGGCTTGCGCGCCACATCTCCACGGTGGATATGGACTGTCTTGGAGAAGCGACCAACCACGGCGCACGCCAATGTGGCTGTTCATTAAGAAAACCCATCAATGACAGAAGCAGGCTGGAGCATACGTACGGTCGCGTTGTGATCTCCAGATCATCGCGCAGGTTCCTGCTAGAATCGGGTGTGACATGGACCTGACACGACGCATGCCACCCCACACGAAGTGGCTGCAGCTCGAAGCTGGAATCCGTACTTCGGGCACCTGAGTACTTCGTATATACGGATTTGTATGGACGTACCTTGCGTATCTCAAACTAGCAGCGAATTCGAAACATGAAAACCTGTTCCAGCCTGCATTTGCCTTTCTGAAGCGAAGCTCCTCGATGCTCGGCCCTGTTGTATAGGCCGGAGAAGTCTCCGAGTATTGCGCTCTTGGCAATTTGGTTATAGGCACGGTCTTGCCCATTGATGGGAGGCGACATTCGTCACGAGATGGTGCTGCCCGTTCCCGTCGTGGTCTCGTGACAGGCAACATCACATGACCACGTACTACACAGTACCTACAGCTGACTTTAGCAGAACCGAGTGCGACTTCCTGTTTTATTTTCATCGCATACTCAAATCACGGCTTAGCGGTTGAGTCATCCCAGAACAAAATACGCGGACGTTATCCTCCGTCTATGCCGGGCCGTGAATGTACTGTTGTTTTAGGTATCTCTACGCTAGCAATAAGAGCGAGCGACGACTCGCGTTTTCGTCTTGGCGAATGTAAAAGCGTTTGCAGGAATCGGAGCTAAGGTGGGTTCCAGGCCTGATCTGCGTGAAGTTTGATTCACTCAGGGGGATCCGCTTCAGCCTTGCGTCGATGCCATCCCACAGTCCTCCGCAAAGTTCTTTTTTTTCTTTTGCAAATTGAATTCACCATGCGCCAACTTCCGGAAAACCGGCCTCAGGTAGTTTCAGGATTGCGCACACACGGAAGGTTCTTTTTGTCATCTTAGGCCCCGTGGCTGTTCCTTGACTCAGCAACGACCGGGGTAGTGAACCGGGAGTTCCTAGCGGATGTTCCGAGTCTGAATGCGGGGGACAGCGGGCCGGATCTACGGTGTGGACGCCGACTAGGACCGGGCCTTAGAGCGAGCCACGACTTTGTCCTTCCAGCGGCTTCCTCCACCATGACTAATAAACAGTAAGGCGGGATCGCGGATGGTTTCAAGATAACGGGTCACCAGCCAGATTGCGACTGCAAGGTGGCGGCCTCGCTGGACAGCGCTGCTGCCTTCGCGTGGCGTGCAAACAGACCTACGCGCAATAGAGTTGCTGTACAGCGTACAAATTACCACACGTCTGCGAAGGTTGCGGGACAGCACTTTCAATTCTAGTAAGCGGGTAACCGATGACACAGCTCGCAACTGTCATTCTTGATGCCAGAAGTCTCTCCCGCCTTCATCGCTCAGCGCAACTTCCACGGCTCGCTCACGTGATGAGCACCAGATCATTTCGTGTGCACATTCCACATATGTTTTAGACGTATGTAGCAATATGCAAACTTAACAGACAGTGCAGCAGCCAAACCTCTCGGATACAGCGCGCCAGGTTCCACGTGTCGCTGTCCAACGGGTCGTGCAACGCCTCTCGGAGACAACTCCAGATGCGGATGGGTAGGTCATTTCAAAAGCCGGTTTGTCATCTATGGCACAAGAGAAAAGAATTTTCAGGTAGATACACTAACTACACCGCACTACCGTGTCGTGTCCAGTTTGTCGGAGTGTGGTTGTCGAGGTACCTCTTGACTTCAGCAGAGTCGACACCAATGACGGTCCTCACGTCGCACCAAAGACCTGGCTGCTGCTGCCCTGTGCCACGCATCTGCCGGGTGGGTTTGGTTCCACTTGCGTCGATCAGCGTTGGCCAATGATAAGTGAGGCAACCCATCCAAACGGCCAAGCTAGTGTAAAAGTGTGCAGATCTTTTTCGTGGCTTGGACCGTGCAGATTCTGTCGGCGCCCCCGGTGGTGTTCCAAACTCCTGGGAGCGACCGTTTGGCATCTGGGACTACCGTGGTTTGCGTGCGACCGCCGGCCGACGTGACCTCGATCTTCAGGTTGACAGGGGTTAGCTCTGCTGATCGTTGCGCTTTCCCGGCTCAAGAAGTTCCTACTTGAAACGCAATAGCTTAAGGGAGCACGGGGTACCGGGGTTGAGCCCGCGTTCGGCGATTCGACAAACAACATTCATCGCCTCCGGTAGTTCTTGGACTCGGCAAGCGTTCATCAAGGAAAACGCAATCCAAGTCCAGCTACTACATTACCGCTGACTACTGGCTCTGGCGTCACCCATGGACTGCGCACCGGAGATGCATCATCAAGAGTCATAATGGCGCCCTGCCAAACCCGCGAGCTTGGCACGTGTGTGGTTTGCAGGTTTGGTTCGCCGTCTCGCGGTTTTCGCTCAAAACTCGGCATTATCAGCTCTCCAAACAAGGGACTAAACTACACCACTTACCAGGGAGGTAGGTCGCATGTAGGTACATAACACTATATCTCATTTACGTATTACCGTTTCAGTGAAAATTTAGGTTCAGTCCCTTACATACCCGCAGGTAAATGCCTTAAGTCTCAATTTTCTAGGTTACGGTCTTGTTTTTTGAAGCAAGACGAATACGTTACTGGCCTAAATCTGTACCACCACCATGTTTACCCGGTGGCTGAGACTTTCGCTTTCTGATCCTTTTTTCTTTGTGAGGGGAACGAGTGTACACAGTAGGCAAGGTATGCCACAGGCGGGCAGCCACACCCGTCAAATTTTTTCTTCCCGTACTACCTACCATCTTGTGCGCGAAGGATGAGAAGAGTCAGATGCACGAAAAAATTTCTTTCCCATTAAGAATCCCATCCATCCCGAGCCCGCGAATATGCGGACGAGGGAGCGAAAGCCGGAAATGTTTCTTCTCTGGTGGTTGCACCACAGCTCGCTCATGCAGGTCAATTTTTTTTGTTGCCCAGAACGCTAAAAATGGGTGTACACCATCTTTGGCATTGGGGAGCGAAAGTCCATCCTGTCTCGATCTGTGTGGGTCTTCGGGAGACGCCGAACTGCATTCTGACAGGGCCTCGAAAATTGCCAGACGGAATCGGTCTCGGCTCCGATCGACCTCTGATTCGTCTTGCGATTGCTCAAACGCGCAACCGACAACCGAATCTATCCTTTTGCGGGGTGTTGGCGTTGCTCCCTGTCGCCATGTGCTCGCTCTTCGTGCTTTTTTCTCATTCATCTGTCCTAAAGTACATGCGGCACAATTCTGCGGACACTTTGTACCATTCTCGCGCCATAGAAATTGATGCTTCCAAGGGGTTGCCCAGAGTAGAGCATTTTTGGTGCGCATCAATGACAATAACCGCCATGCTATGTATGCATGGTAACTAGAAATTAAGGTACTGCACATATTTGCCTTCTAGAGTGAACTGCCAGTCCAGACACAAGAGGGTCTTGAGACCCTTTACCCAAACCCAGGTGACCAAATAATTGGTGTGCATACGAAAACGCTGATTAACCTAACCCATGCTCGTCATTCGTCTTGCTGTCAAACCCAGCAAGCAAACCTCGGAAGCATCTGTACGAAAAGAACGAAACCCCGGGTTTTGGGTGTACTGTCGGTCGCGGACTCAGGTCCTACATGGAGTGTGCCCCAAA
The DNA here is from genome assembly GCA_033296725.1 of Corynascus novoguineensis. Taxonomy (NCBI): domain Eukaryota; kingdom Fungi; phylum Ascomycota; class Sordariomycetes; order Sordariales; family Chaetomiaceae; genus Corynascus; species Corynascus novoguineensis. The sequence goes on from MU857634.1 coordinate 122,381, forward strand.
CAGATCACCATTGGGCAGCCCACGTTCGTCTTCGTCGAATCAAAACTGCCGGCCCCATCCGGGCCGAGCTGGCCCTACCCGCATGCTGTGGGCGCCATGGCAGCGGGGCAGTGGCACAGCCAGAGCTGAATTTCCCTCCCCCTGCCCAGCACGGAACCGACAGCTTGGAACTGCCCACGCGCGAACAGGGAAACCGACGAAAGGGACGGCTGAAAGGGCAAAAAAAAGCATGGTTGCGGCGCAGGATGGCGCAACTCAAAGTTCACATGCTCCAAAAACACATTACGCAGTTATGTACCCTACGTGATCCGTATGTACATCCGTCCATTGCCCTTTGAGCGAATGCCCACGTGAACACTTGCACAGTATGAAGGAGGAGGAGGAGGGGGGGGAGCGGAAACCGGAGCATGCAGCTTCAGCTGTACATACCTACATACATAACATTTGGACTACCCGCAGCGGTCTCCGGTCCCGGCCAGCCATCACAGAAACTGAACCTTCTGCACCCAAGGCCTAGAACAGACCGGGTCAATCGAGCATCGATGTGTGTGCGCCGGCCGCTGCAGGTATGGGATGTTATATGTACAGCTCGAGCGTTCCAGAACATGGCGGGATTGAGGGCTAGAATCTCCACGTTTCCGGGTCGCTCATTGAGTACTACTACATACCTTTAGGCCGGCAAGTTGGAAGGGCGTGTACGCAACAGCCATTTGCTAGGTGCTTGGGTCTATCTAGGGTCACGGCGTGTAAAGGAGAGTCAATCCTTACTGCTGGGTTGCATTCGTATGCAGGATTGCCCGTTTTGGTGCAACAAAACGTAGATCAGAGGCAGAACCAGCAGGGAGCGAGAAGCAGATCAGACATCAATCAACGCCGGGAAACAAGAAATCAACCACCCGGCTGTCTGCTACAGGAGTTCTAACTCTCTCTACTTAGACCCTCACGCCTGAAACGCTGGGATTGACCATGCGTGGACTATTCGAATCGCTCTCCACCCCCAGCCCAATATTCATAGTCAATTGACCATTTTTTTAATTGACAGCATAAAGATACCTCTATCCTGTGAAAAGGAGCTTGGGCGAAATTGAGAGCGGCTTCAGAACACTACTAAGCTACCTTGTCGGATTAAGAGAAGGAAAAAACAAATGAAAAGAATCTGGTATATTTAATCAACCATATCTGATCCTATGCAAACCCATACCCATAAGGTCCAACATCCTCCTTGCTCCCCAAACCCCTTCTCTCCTCCTACCACCTCGGGGCCTCTTAGCCGAAAATCACTCCATTTTTCTTCATAACGCACCTCTACATATGTTTATCGGCAAAAAACTCGGTCCAGATCAAGCCAAGGGGGCCCTAGAACCAGACAAGGGAGCCCAAACGCTATATAATGATGAGCTGCAAATAAAGTACAAGTTAGCAAAAAATTGCCTGTCGACCCCAAACTCCCTCTGCTCTTTCACAGCTCGAAGGGGAAAGGTGGGAAAGAAACTAACCTGAATCAACTTCTCCGTCAATACCACACACTTGCGGTCAACCTGCTCTGGTTGTGCCAGCGTGAATGAGCAGCTGCGCCAGAGCCCGCCGAAACCCATATCCTCGAGTATGGCGTTGAGCGCCGCGTTGGACCCTTCAAGCGAGGTCGGGAATCGCGGGTTCGACGTCAGCGTGTGCAGCAGCTCGTGCGCCGCCTCGAGCGCCGCCGACGACTGGCAGTGCAGCAGAATGTCGTCAAGGAGAGCTATGATGGGCGCGCATCTAATCATTATTACAAGCGGTCAGTATGAGACGGAGGCCAAAAAAAAATAGAAGATGAGGAGAGAGGGGTGAGTCTAACAGATGCATAACTACGCCCGGCCGGGCCAGCGCGACGCGGTTCAGCCACTGCAAGCTGCGGAGCTGCACCGCGTCTTCGAGGTACTGGAAGTCGACCAGTTCGATGGCGGTGTTGAGCAGAAGGTCTTTGTCCTTGAACCGCGTCAGGTCCTGCTCGGCGCGCAGAGCCGCCGGCTCTGGCAAGCCCGTCGGACTAATGTTAATACCTGCTGCCCAGAGGTGTTCGCGTAGCTCGTCCGCCGACGCTGTTCGCGCCAGGATGAGCGCCATGTACGGCGATGCGGCGAAATCGGCTATGTTCCGCACCGCACGGCTTGTCCTCGTGCCATCTGGTGCAAGGCTGACCTTGGCGCTACTGCTCGGCATGGTCATGTCCAGGAAGGTGGACAGCACCCGGAGCGCTGTGGACTTGGTGACAGCGTCCGTCAGCCCCCGTACCAGACACGCACACGCGGCGTAGTGGAAGTTCTCGGTATTGAAATGAACTCCATAGGCTACGTCAAGCGGTATCGCCGCGTCTTCGAGCTGGACGCGACCCTGTAACAGATACGGCACCACTTTGTCGCCGCCTACACACATATCTCCGGTCGTGCTGATGTTGGTGAGAACCGCCTCGAGGAACATGGCGGTGCAGTTGAAGAGGTTGGACGGTACCATCCGCAGCAGCGAGATGGCGAGCCAAAAGAGTTGCAAGCCGTAGCGGGAGGCCGACGGCAGCTTGGCCATCATTTTGGACAGCGCCGTAATGATAGCGACTAGCATGTCATTGTTGCTGTCCTCGCCGAAGCGGGCCACGCTGCTGCGGAGAGCGACGAGAACCTGGTACAGCAGGTCGTCATCGACCTCCTCGCGCGCAAGACAACCCATGACGGTAAATGCCCGCGGCTGGATGGCGGGGTTATTCTGGAACGCGGTGCTCGCCACAAGGCTCATCCATCGCGAACGCCAGGCATTCGCCAGATCTACCGACGGCGCCGCAACAGAACACGTCTCAAAGAGGATTGTTGCTAGGTTCTCCGTCGCGGTCAGCGTCGGCCCTGCCTCTTGGTTCGTCGAGATCGACGCGCCGTCGCGCATGAACGTGACCGAATTGACGAAAATGTCGCTCTTTGGATCCGAGAGCGTCTCCATCGTTGCCCTCAGCTTGCTAAGCCTGTTCTCGTCGAGTGCGAACGAGGTGCATGCCGAGTGGATCGTGTTGATGAGCAGCCGCTGGACGACCACCCTGACATCCGGCATGCCCGTGTTCGCAAGCATCGTGACGATGTGGAAGATCTCCGGCATATACATCTGGGCCTGCACGGCACTGTCGAATGATAGCACCTGACAGAACTGTAGCAACACGCAGATCTCGTTCCACACCGCATTGTCGGGCAGATACCTCGTCGTCCGCAGCGACGAGCGATTCATCGCCTTCCGCAGACGTGTAATGACCTTCCCCCTCAGAGTGACCGTGCCAATGGCACGGGCAATTGACGTCAGCGCCTCGGTCTGCTCGTCTTCGAAACCAAGGCTCAGCGCCGCCTTGATGACCTCGTCGAGGAATATGTCCAGCAGTACCTCATCCTGATAGATCACAGGCCACACCGACTGTTCCAGCACAAACGTCAGCGTCGGGTCCGACACGGCGACATCGATCAGCTTTCGAAACAGCGCGGCGACCTTTTCCCTCCCCTTTTCACCCTCAGCCTCACCCGCCAGCAGCGATGTCCGCAGCCCGGGAATCCACGGTGCCATGTATGCCAGGCTCAGCGGCTTTTGTTCGTCCAAGAAGCTATCCCACCCGACAAAGAACTCATTCAGGAAATCCGCTGTTAGTTGCGGTTCTGTCTGCGCAAGGCTCTTGCTGATCTTGATGATGAACTGCGATGGATCCAGCGGTACCGCGATCTCCCTGGTACTCATGAGCTGGGACGCGGCCGTGAACTTGAACGCCTTGCACAGGGCGCCCAGCAGGTTGTACGATGACAGCCGCAGCACAGGGTCAGAGGTGGCGAGATTGGTCAGGGCTAGGTTCAGCAGGGTTCCTGGGACATCTTGAGGTCGGATGAGCCGTTCAAACGACTTTGTTGCCCTCGCGTCCTTGGCATACTTGATCTTGGCGGCGCGGATCGACTGGAGGATCTCGGTCTTCTTGGGACTGGTGAAGTACATGACGATCCTGCCGCTGTCGGCCCTGATGCCGAACGCCGAGTCATCCTCTGTCTGGATTGAGGTAGGCGCCTCTTCAACATCGTTGAGCCGGAAAATGTCGTTCACCGTCGTGCTCAAAGCAAACCCAGGTATTTCCTGCTTCTTGGTCGTGGTGACCTGCACAAATTGACTGCCGACCTTGATAACAACATCAACTTTGCCCTTGGATTTCGACAACCTGGTGATGGGTTGAAAGACGTAACGCTGGTCTTTCACTACGTTGATCGTCTCCTTGGGCAGGTGAAGTTGGCTGAGATGGAAGTGCGCCTGAAGATCGTTGACATTGCCGATGAGGTGGTATTCGACATTGGACGGGTTGAAAGCGCTGGATTCATTCTTGGAGGAAACCCGGAGCATCCGTCTAAAGCATTTCCTCGACGCGCTATTTAGGTTGTAGATGTATACGCGTGAGAGTTGCTGAGTCAACTCCCGTGGGGCGAGCGATTCGATCTTGTAGAAGAGCTCGTCTTTGGGTTCGTCGTGGCCGTTGTAGTACGTCGAGTCGATAAGCAAGCCGAATGGGCGGTGCCACAGTCGGCTGGCAATCCTGAGATAGCAGTATAGCAACGTCTCGAAATCCATGGCATCGCCGTCGATGTAGCGGAGAATAATGCAAATGATCGATAACCCATCCTTGCTCTCGCCGCCGTCATACACGGCGCGGGATGTGAGGAATGATTCGGAGCTCTTGAAGGCATTGCGGAGCATGAAATCTTGAAACCTGGAATAAGCCGACGGACTGTTTGTCGAGATGTGCGGGCGATTCCAGGTTACGGCCAGTGGAGGCGGCCCAAGGTTCATGATGAGGTTTCTTAACGGCTCGAGCACAGGAGACCGACTCCTTGTCGGCTCGGCTGGCGACCGCACAAACTCTCTCTTCTCCCTAGCAGCCAGCCGTTGGCGCACATGATCCCAATGCTCATACAGAAACCGATGAAGGGCCACGCAGGAGCCAAACTCAAACGACTCTCCGGGTTCAGGAGCCTCCAGGGCAGTTGGTGCGACCTGAGTGAAATCGTTAGCCAAACACATTCCCAGCCAGCGGCGACTACGCGTCGGTAAACATACCGAGATCTCTCTCAAGAATGTCGTGACATAATAGATGTTGTTTGTGAGAAAGTCAATCAGCGGGAACATGTACGGCTCCTTGGCGCCAAAGAGAACGTTATTCGCCAGGTTCTGGATGACTTTGGCAATAAGCAGCAGCCCACGGCGCATCTCCTTGGAGGGTGGCGTTGCCACAAGTCCCTCGACCTCGGGTGCGACAATCGCGGGGCAGAAGAAGCGCAGAAAAATGAATGCTCCAACAGCCGTGTACTTGGCGTCGGGGAACCTCTCCACGACGGCTTCCGAAATCTATGCATCGTCAGCCAAAGCCTTGCTTTGAGGGTATGACAACGTCGACATACAATGTTGCAGATCTTGCGGAACGACGCGGGGATACTCGACGAGGAGGCACAGATATTCTCGATGAACACACGCGCCACGATCTGAAGGTTCTTGGCGTTGGTCTGCAGTTCCTCAGGCGAACTGACCCGGGCCGGGTCAAGCTCCAAGCTCAAATCCTCGGCGGTCATCATGAGCCTCTCGACGACGTTTTGCAACGTATCCTTGAGGTAACCAATACCCTTCCACTTCGCGTATATGGTCAACATCTTGGTTGCCACGCAAGTCCGGCGGAGCAGCTCAGACTCGTTCTCTGTGACGAATATCGGTTAGAGAGTCTTACGGTAGTTGCCAGTGAAGGAGGATAACGCACCTGTCTCATCAATCTCCTGTTTAATCAAAGCCTCCAACAACACGAAGCTCGCTCCCCTCGCTTCGAAAATGTTCAGCAGTGAGATAGTGAGCTCGTCCACTTCATGACTCGGACAGACAGCGCTCATGGCCAGGGCCAAACTTGGATCACTTGTGAGTAGCTGTTCGCCCTGGTTAGTCTCTCCGTCCACAAGCATTTTTTTTTTTTTTTGCGAACAGGCTTGCACTGACCTCTAGCAGTTTATCGTACTTCTCGCTGACCGCGGCATCGCTCAGGTTGTTGAACTCGGTTCCCTGGACGAGGATATTATACAGCACCCTAACGAAGGCAGTCCTGATGTCTGTGCTCTCATGGTACCCGATGCTCAGCGAATGTTTCAGCCCGACATCAATATTAGCGCTGAGGAGGTTGGACAGAATCGTGATCGCGAGGTCCGAAGTTGACGCCTCCATGCCGCCACTGCCACTGGAGCCGAAATGATATTGGCCGTGGTAACCGTTATGATGCTCGCCCGCGCGTCCCAGATCGGAACCTCTAAAATCCAGGTTCAGAAGCGATAGAAAGCGGTTGAAGTAGGAGTGGAACATTTTCGATTTGTTCTCGCTCATGCCGACGTCGGTCTGTCCATCCCCCGGCTGGAGGGGCAACCTAAATGTGAGCGTGGAAAGGGAACGGAGGCAGGCCTTGTCAAGATCTCGTTGCACGCGAGCCATCTCATCTTGACGGCCGCTACTCTGGGAGGCGGAATCGCTCGGGGAATGCGCCCGCGAAATCCAACGAAAGATGTACTCGAGCAGTTGGTTGCGGATACGCACGTCATCGCGTAGATTTAGCTGTTCCTTGCGTTTGGTCACGGCCTCGACGAGCTGGCAAATCTTGATCTTGACGCGGAGGCTGTTGGGGGTGTCGGCAACGCCGTCGAGACTCCTGGCAAAGTTGAGACACAGTGCGCCAAGGTGGAGGCTGGATGCGGCGCCGAGATCTGACGGGGTATCGAGTCGCTCAACGAGAACCTTCAAGAGCGAGGAGGACTGCTCGGCGAAAATGATGTCGTTATCCTGGCCTTTGACGGTCGGCTCGAGGGCGCCGGTAAAGAGCACGTCCAACTCTGTTTCTAGGGCCTTGAACAAGGGCTGGAACAGCGATGGCGGTATTTCGGAAGAGAGGACCTCTCTTATTGTTTCGCGAACTCGGACATTAGCACAGGCCAGCAGCTGGATGCTCAGCCTGAGATACCGCGTTAGGAGCGGCTCCTCGTGATTCCCCGACGACAGACGGTCAATCCACTTCAGGCCGCTGATTGCAGGTTCCTCGAGATTGGCAGCTTGCTCGGCAGTGCAAATGCCCCCCATCGAGGCGAGAAAGCCGGAGTAGTTCCGCCATTCGCCCACCAACCTTTCTGGTACAGCCTGGCCAGCGCCGCCCTGTGAGATCTCCATGGACAGATGGAGCCACTTGTCGAAGACGAATTCCCAAGCGTCGAGTATGCCGGCGCTGGGATACTGCATCTTTCTCAAGAGAGCCCTGATCCTCTTCTGGAAGGCTACGATGCCTGTAAACCTGAACTCACGCGACGCAATCTCGCCAAAAATCTCGCCATTGCGGAGGAGCGTCAGCGAGGTCTTTGCCGTGGCAGGGGCGGTATCTATAAGGCGGCATTCGTCGAGGAAGGTGCTGATGCACGAGATGACAGTCTGGCAAGCCTCCATGTCCGCCGAGCAGAGTGAAACCAGGAAGAGCTTCTCCAGCTTGCTGGAGGCAGCAGTGCGCTCCGGTATGTCGTCCGAAGTTTGACCCAACTCCTACGCACGGTTAGAGAATGCTCTCAAACACCAGGGTTTCTGTAAGCAGTCTACATACTGGGATAGAGGTCAGAAGAAGCAACCTCGACTCAAGGTAGCCATTGATTGACTTAAGCGCTTCGGAGGTGCAGGGTAGCCTCGCCCTGTCACAGATGGATATGAGGATAAGTGACCTGCTCACTTCGTTAGCGCCTTACTACGGACTGTTTGTTTTGGGCGCAGAGCCATAACAAAAACATACGTCAACCTCCAGAACTTGGTCTTGAACGCCTTCGACCCCAGCCCCTTGGATGACCTGAGGTTGTTCAGAACGCCTTCTTTGGCAAACAAGCGCCGTGCAACGCCAGTAGCAAGCCGTCTGACGGACTCGTCGGCGGCGATGATGCATGAAATGAGAGCGCTCAGATTCTCCTCATAAAACTGATCGCGTTCATCTCGGTCTGTGGGAGGGCCTTCAAAGAGGGTCATGGGTGAAGCGTCGAGGAAGTTGAGGAGGTTGCACACCATGCTGATCGACGGGGCGCTTTCTACCGCTTTGCGCTGGGCGCTCTGTTCTTCAATGTACCCGTCGGCAAGTAGGTCGGCCATGGTCTCGCATGAACTTTAGCTACCGCGACTACCCCACTATACACCTGAATATGACGGGGAGAGACACTTACCTGCAACTGCCCTTGAATGAAGGCACTCGCAGCACTATAGAGGGGCTGGTATTCATGGCTGTTTCCGAGCCGCGCAAAGTAAGCGCAGGCTTGGATGACGGCAATCTTGAAACTATGCGGGGCGGAGGACGAGAGACAGGACACGGCGAGCGAGTCGACCGAGTGCTCGAAATTGAGATGCGACAGCGACACAAAGGCGGCCGTCATGATGTCCTGCTCGTACAGCACGCCCTCGGTGCCGGGCGCGAACCGCCGGAAGACGGCGTCGCGCACCTCGTCCTGCACGTCCATGGCGTAGCTCATGAGTCCCGAATCGCTCTCGGCGTCAAAGTGCCGCGCAACCCTGAGCAGCAGAACGAGGCAGTAGGCGGCCTGCTCGTTGCGATTCCGAAGTGCCTTCCTCAGCCCGTCCAAAAACTGAACCTTCTTGGCGATGCCGGCACCCTTGGAGTCGCGCATGTTGCTGGCGACTTCAAACACCTCCGGTTGCAGGAAGAGCAGAGTCATCTGCATCGGGTACATCAGCGCCTTGCGGCGTCCATTATCGCCAACCGTCAGCGTCATATCAAACAGGGTATCCGGAGCGGTCTCGCGGCGCTTGGGGCTGTTCATAGAGTGCAGCTGGACAAACTCGGCTGGATACCTATCCAGCCAGCGGGTGATGATCTGGGGCATGACCACGGCAATGGTGTTCTGGAAGGACTTGCGATAGTGCAAGAAGCTGGAGCAAAACTCCTGCACGACAAGGCTCAGCTTCTGGCTGTCGACCCAGAAGAAGGAGACGAGGCGCATCATGACGAGGGCGGAGCGCTCCTCCTCTGCTGTGAGAGGAGTCGGAGCAGCGGCGCCCTGGGTAGGCAGGTTGGTTCGAGCAGAGAACAAGATGCTGCGGAAGAGATCGAAGGCAGCGGGCCAGCTCGATGCCGTCACGTACTCCATGATAAGTTTGATGTTTGCCTCGATGGCGCCGGCATGGGCTTGGAGGAGGGCATGAGTTTCGGGAGCTTCGCTGGAGGAAGAGGCTGAAAGGGGCGTCCGCGTGGGCTCTTCGACAGCAGGGGCTGTCGCATGTTTGGTGGACGAGTCGTCCAATATCGCCTTAGCTGGGAGCGAGTAGCCATCGGGAATGGGCTCAAAGAGCACTTTGATGATCTCGAACAGCCGGTGGAGCTGCACATCGCTGACTGCTTCGGGCGGGTAGAAGGCGGCACGTTGCGAGGCGGACAAGGGGCCTTCAGACGCGGGGGACGGGCTCGACTTGTCATTGGAACCCTTTATCCGGTACCAATTGCTAGCGCAGCAGTCGGCAATGAGGCCGAGGACGTAGAGCTCCGAGAGGAAGACATGGGGTGGGTGTGATAAGACGGCGCTATGCGGACGTACGAGGTCTTCGAGCAGGCTCAAGAGGGCATCGAGAATGAGGCTGATGGAGGTGGCGCTGATCTTGACGAGTGTGGCGCGGGTGATGGAGACGATGTCGTCCTGGGAGAGGTCCTGGGTGGGCGTGCCGGTGCGGTGGGGGAGCTGTCGAGGGTACCGTCAGCGTCATCGGTCCATCCATCCACTATCTCTCCTACTCATATGACATTGGCACGGCGGTCGGCATTCGAGACACCAGCCGGGGAGGGAGGGAGCAAACGCACTCTCGTGGTCAGCCTGTCCACCAGGCAGCCTACCAGGCCGGCATCACCGTTCATTGTTCGTTGACGAGAGCAGGACTGGACCGGCGTCTTCTCATGATTGAGCTCCCGTATTTTTTTTTTCTAGTTTATCTTGCTATTTCCGATCGACGGCGTTCGGGGCCGCACGGCGGACCGTTGCCAGGGGGGATGTAGAGGTACCACACTAGTGCAGTCCAGCTGTTGAAGACACGTCCCGAATTCGCGTGTGACCCAAACGGTCTAAGCGTCGCGGTGTGGTGCGGTGTGGTGCGGTGCGGTGCGGTGCGGCGCACGGGGAGAGCCGGTCCTGCGGCAGCCGTCGGGAGCCAGAAGGTATGTTCCCCGTGGGGTTGCGTATTGGGATTTAGAGACGAGACGAGGAAAATATGAAAGGAAAAAAAGGAACCGCCCTGGAGCGCGCGATGCGGAAGGCGGGAATGGGATAGAGAGGATTTTCCTTAGTACAGGAAGTTCATCAACAAGGGAGGCGCAACCTTGCCGGATGGAGGTAGGTACCAGGTAGGTTTGCGGACAGCGGCAGGCGGGGGAGAGAACGCCAAACCGGAGCGGGGACCCCTGCTAATCTCGCAAGTTCAGGTCTGGTGGGACCCCCCCGGCCGAGGTGCTTCGCCTCCCACAAGCCGAACCACCCTCAGTCCCCCAACTGGAGCCAGTCCACTTGCTGAGTCGTCCGTACACATTCGTTGATGGTGTGCCCCGGCAGGAAAAGCACCCGTGGCCGCACACCGCCCGCCAGACCTCGAACCCTGGCGGTTCCTGCATTTGGCTGAACCTGAATACCCAACCTAGGCCTGTGTGGGGTTGCAGAGGCGCATTTCTCCAGATTTGCCAATTCCATTTGGGTTCCTAACTCAGGGTCGGTACATTTTGTGGTTACGGAACATACAAGGCGTTATGAGTATATATCATGGAAAGGTTTTATCTAGATTCATTTGTCGGATGATTGTCTGGTAGCAGATGGGTTTGATGGTAACTATCGTTTCTTTTTTTCTTTTTTTTTTTTTCTTCCGATGCTGCAGGAGAAACCATGCATCCGCACAATCCGTTGCGGTACGGTAGTGTGTTTGATGCAACCCTCTGCTCTCTGCCGTGCGCCAATGTACAAAACTGGCTGCAGCGTGTTGAATTGGGATTGCTCGATCTTCGTCACCCTGGTAGTCTGTTTTAACGCTTGAATATGGCAATCTCTTCGACCTGAGGTAGGTTAGTTGGCAATCCATAATAATTTCGGGCAGAGTCTGAAGGCAGACAAAACAGCGACATCTATTTCCGACATTTTCCCCCGAGAACTCTACAATAAAAAGACCAACGCAGAGTACAGATTCTCCGCTTTTGAACATGACATATCGTCCGCTGCAGAAATCCTCACGTCCCCTATCGCCTATACCCCCGTGAGCCGTGGTAGTTTCTCTCGCGATGATCACCGCCGTACCTGCCGTCGTGACGACGATCCTGGCCGTAGCCCTGAGGCGGACGGTTATCCCCCTGATAACTTCCTTGATGACCGCCCGGGTATCCCCCATACTGCGGTGGACCAGGTGCATAGTAGTCATTCCGGTAGTTCTGGCCCCCGTAACCCTGGTTGCCGAACCCCTGACCGTAGCCACCACCAGGGGCGTGAGCGGGAGGAGGCGGCGGAGGTAGGCCAACTCCGAATCCTGGATAGCCAGGCGGCGGCGGGGGCTGCCACGACTGCTGAGGCGCGGGCTGTCGGGAGCCACCATAGCCGCTGCCATACCCGCCGCCACCACCACCACCACCACCATAACCGCTTCCGTAGCCGCTTCCGTAGCCGCTTCCGTAGCCGCTTCCATAGCCGCGATCCTGTTGCTGGTAACCCCCTTGACCACGACCACCTCCGCCACGGGGAGGCCCCCCTGCATAATTGATCCTATCTCCTCGCCCCCCGCCGTTGTAGTTGTTTCTTAACGGTACGCCTCCATAGCTTCTCCCGGCATTTCGCCCTTTGCTCCTCACGAAATCAACGTCACTCCTGTCCAGTGCGGGCGTGGGCATCTTTAGGCCGCGAAGCAGCATCGACTTGTGTGTGTGAGAGCTACTTGGCATAATGTAGTACACGCTTTCCAGTGTGTTAGCAAGCTGTTTTCTTTTCTTTTCTTTTTGGTAATATAAAAATAAGGCTGAAAGACGGCTTACCTGAGAGAACGATCATAGTCCACGTCCGGCATGGTGTTCCGTTCCAGTGGGTACACAAGAGAGCCATGTGGGACGTAGCCCTCAATCTTTTCGACCGTGCCGGCGAGCCCACTGCTTCGCTTGGGGTCCAACTTGAACTTGGGCACGCCTTGCTTTTTGGAGTAGAAGTGGGTCGTGATGTCCTCATAGAGACCCGGATGAGCATCCGAGATGAGGAGCACGTCGTGACCGGGCACGTTGCGGGCTTGGTCTTCGGGACTCAAAAGGTGCACCTTGGTCTCCATGGCGGCGAGTAGGCGAGGCATCTCTATGAAGGGAAGGAGGGCGATGCCTTGCCAGGACATTTTCTTACCGTTGAGGTCAATCTCAAACTCCTCTGGGTAGAAGTCTAGGATCGGGCTGTCCTCCTTAATCATCAAGTCATGGAACACTTCTGGGATGGCATGGCGAGAAGCCGCTGGGAGGACGCTCATAAGCTGCTCGAAAGGTCGTGATATCCTGCCTTTCTCGAACTTGATGGTCATCTTGCCCAGGTCAACAAAGTCAGCCGCAAACGGAGCGTAGTGGTAAGGGTAGAACCACTCCCACGAGGGGCAGCCCTGGAAGTAGTACATCAGCACCCAGGCGAGGCCCTCGACGTACGCCCGGGCAACTTTGTGCCGGAAGGCGATGTCCTTGGGGTCGACTTTAAACTTTTGCTCATAGTAACGGTCGGCGTAGCCCTCTTCCCAGAGACGAACCGTGTCAGTCGGGCCATCCTCGCTCGAGGCAGCCGCAGGGGTCTTGGAATCCGAGGTAGCATCCGTAGTGCTGGCGGCATCCTCCTCGATGAGCTCTGCCTTGCGCTTCCCGAGGGCCGACGGCGGGGTTTTGGTCGCTTCGCCTTCCTCGTTGGGCTCATCGCCGTCTTGCTTCTCCTGGGCTTGCGACATCAAACCCTGAATCTGACTCTTGAGTACGCTGGCAGCGCTCTTGTTGGCCACGTTGGCTTGTTCAACCGCACGACGATTCACCACCGTATCGTGAGTGATGACAGGTTTGGGAATGCTTGCGACCGGGAACAGGTTCATTCCCGCGGGTGGCCCATTCGCTTCTGGCGCCCCCTTTCGCCCCCTGCCGCTGAGCGGCGAATCTTGGTTACCGCCTCCCCTTCCATTACCTTGCTGATTGAGCTTGCGCCTCTTGAAGCTGGCCTCCCGCCGGTCCTCAGCCTCCTTCCGCCGTCGGAAGATAGAATCCTCCTGCTTGGCAAGCCCGCTGAGGATGTACTGTGCGCGCTCGAGATCCACGTGGCCGTCCTTGGTCACATAGCCGCCCATCACGGGGAGATTGTCTTTCCAGATAGCCATGAGGGTCTCGATGCCGTTTTCTCTGATTTCAAGGGCAGGCAAGTGAGGCAGGAAGTCATTTCCGACGAAGAAGCACATGAAGACCCAGTCGTCGATGGCGCGCTCCAAATCCCAACGGAACGGAAGGTTGGGGACGTTCAGCTCAATGGCAAGATACTCACGCAGGATTGAGACATGAAGCCAGATGAAGGGCTTCAGGGGCTCGACCTTGCCCTTCTCGTCAAAATCGCCATTCTTCTCTTTTGCCTCACCTTTGCAATTCCGCTCGTCGTGGCCTGTCTGGCCGCAGAGCTTGCACATCCTGGCCTTGCCCTGCTGAAAGAAGACATCCTCACGCAAAACACGGAAGTGCGGTTCGTGGGTGGCAAGCCCCAGCATGATAAGATCCGCATCAAGACCGTAGATGACGTGACGAGTATTCGGATCATGCTCGGGCGAGTTGCGCTGCGAGCGGACAAACTCCATGATCTTGTGCTCACCCTCACCGGGAACAGTGGCATCGGAGATGATGACCTTTATCTTGGCCCAGGCGGGGTCCGTGTTGAGTTTGTAGGCGCACCAATACCGCAAACTTGCGGCCAAAATGTCCATGAACGGAGTTCCTGGAGTGATGGAGTTGGAGTCGAACGCCTTTTTGACGACCACTTCAATCGGCTCCTCCTTGTCTTTACTACCGTTTTCCTTTCTGAGCATCTTGAGGAGCTGCTGTTTATCCTCCTCTTTCTCTTTGGCATCCTGAGCGGCGCGGAATCGGCGAGATCGCTGCTGGTTCATCTTGGCTCGGGGCGCAACACCATCTAGCAACCTGTTAGCATCAGACTCTCCTGGAATGGAGCAGTCTGAGGACTGAAACTAACCAACAGCGATCATGAGCAGCTTGCGCGGGCGAACCATGTTGAAAACGCGCTCGGTGTATTTGAAAACCTCAATCATCATCTCCTCTTCGTCTCGAGGCGCCGGTTTGTCCTCGGGATGCGAACAAGGATGCACAATGCCGTTCATGTCGAGATAGAGGTTGTCGAACTCCTCGCCATTTGGGTTGGGTTGCGTCGCATCAACCGGAACAACAGAGCCATCTTCCAAGACGAGAGGCTTTTCTTCGACGACGGGAGATATGATCTTTGGGTACTTGGTGGAGAGCCACCTGAAAGCAGCCGGAATACCCATGGCGAGAGATGCGCAACGGTGTCAGTCAGTAGGCAGCCGTGATCGATGCTGGGCCAGGAAACGGTCAGTTGATTGCGTCTAGCCAGGGCTATGTATTGCAAGAAGCGGCGCTTGGTGTAGGTGATTGAAGGGAGGCGTCGCTACGTTTGTGCACATGAGGCAATGTGGTTCGAAGTTGTCGAAGAGACGAGGTAATCCAAGTAGTCGCTCTTCATATGAGCACGGCCTGGCTTCGTTTGAGTCGAATCGACCGCGGCGGAACTGGCGAAGTGAATATTTCACACAAAGATGATAATAATAATAACAATAACAACAGCCTTGCTACCTGAGCTGGGTCTAGTGAGGGCACGCTCCCTTTGGCCCAGATTCCAAGACTACCCGAGGATGATTGGATGCTGAAGGGAAGAGAAAATGCGATGCGACGAGGCTGGCGCGTTCTCGTGGCTCGAGGCGAACGTGCTCTGCTCCGCGAAAATCTGCCCGTCTTTGGTCGCTTTGCACGAACTAGGCAACTAGTGGGTCAGCTTTTGCGTACTGCAAGTGTGTACGGAGTAGCCCCGTACCGACCTAACTATTGCTGTAACAACCTACTGTGTAATGCTGTATACCCAGTACAGAATCTTACAGTGGACAATAAATTGTACGGAGACGTTGTGAGCCAAGCTGCATATCCCCACTGTATTTTTTAGGAGCTTGACTGCAGTTGCACGTTGCATCCAGGTCCAGTCCCAATTACGTCCCCATCAACCCAAGCTGTTGACAGCGGATAGCGGACGGATCCGTACACCTGTCCACACGAACCTTGGCTTTTCCCACGACGACAACCACGACAGATGCGAGAGCGCTGACGAGGGTATTGGGGATTTCCGGGACGAAGCCAAGTTCTCCCAGGCAGTTCAACAAAAGACGAAGCTGGGCTCGATCAGGGACGAGTTGCACAGCTTCACCGACAGCTAGTCGATCGAATTAGCGTCTCAGAACAGAGCCGATGCTCCTCCATGGCAGCTCATAATACACCACCGCCCCGCCGCCCGCTCCTACCGACGCCATGTCTATGTTCTCGACCATCACGACCGCGCCGGCCAAGCAGTCGGTGAGCGAGACCATCCCCGTGCTCAGCGGCCGCTTGAGCACGGCGACTCTGCTCGAGGACCGCCGCGCCGCCATTCTCGGACTGCGCAGCTTTGCAAAGCAATACCCCGCCTCGGTTGCATCAGGCGCCTTGCGGAGCCTAATTGGCAGCCTCAGCCGCGATGGGGAGGATGTGGACACGGTCAAAGTGGCACTGGAGACGCTGCTGATGCTGTTCAGCCCGGATCCGGATAGTCCAGAAGCCTCGGAAGAAATTGCCCTATGGGTGGCTGACGAGTTCACACAGCGGCACGAGAACATTGCCTTGCTACTGGGGTTTTTGGGTGCGGAGAGGACGGATTTCTACTCGCGACTCTACTCGCTGCAATTACTGTCGGCCATCTTGTCCGCTCGGACCGAGAGGACTGAGGAGTGCATCGTCAACACGAGCGACGGCATTCCACGCCTTGTGGCGGTACTTGAAGACCCAAGGGAGGCCGTCCGTGACGAGGCTATCGGGCTGCTCACGGACCTCACGCCGACATCCAATGTGATCCAGAACCTGGTCACGCTTGAGAAGGGCTTTGCGCCCATATTCCAGATCATTGCTAATGAAGGAGGCCTTTCAGATGGTGCGAGAGTAGTGGAGGACTGTCTTATCCTGCTAGCCAACCTTCTCCGGTTGAACCCGCTAAACCAGACCATGTTCAGGGACATGGGCCATGCTGCGGACATCAGTCGGCTTTTAACGGAAGCTTACAGGGGGGGCGAGGACGGCGAGGAGGTTGCGCAGTGGGTAGAGGTGCAGCGCAACAGGAATGTATACGCCATGCTCGCCGTCATACGGCTACTCCTTGTACCCGGCGCAGCGGGGACGCCTCTGAACCAGGAGGCTTTTGTGGGTGACCTAGTAACCGGCGGACGAACCCGCGTACGAAGCGACCCCGTTCTAGAGAGCACTCTTCAGATTGCATTCTCCCACGTTGCCGAACTGCCGATCAAATCGGAAGCTCTACTGGCCTGCGCAGACATGATCAGGGGTAACGCTGACGTGCAGGCGAGGTTTTCGGGGTTCCAAGTACCATCACCACTCGCCGACCCGATCGCCAACGGGCGTGGCGCTCAGACAAATGGCGTGCCCAAGGTCTATATCATCGACGGTCTGTTGGATCTCGTGCTGGCAGTCAACTCGCTGCCGGCATTCGACCTGCGTATGGCCGCGTGCACTTGCTTGAAGGCGTACTTTTACAAGCACAGCGAGATTCGAATGCACTTCCTCGACCATGCGGTCCGGACGCACAGAGCGCATGCCGACGATCTCACCAACGCTTTAACCATCCTCCTTCGACCGGACCCTGAGACAGCCATGGCGGATCCGTACAGGTACTGGTTCGCCGCCGTCCTGATGCTCCACCTCTTACACGACAATCCGGAGACGAAAGCACTGGCAATGAGTGTCACCGAGGGCGACGAGGCTAGTGGCGAAGAGGTCGTCACGAGCATCCAGACCATGACGGCGCATCTGCTCAGCAGCGTCGCCAAGTCAGAGGACCCTCGGATCAGTATCGGCTACCTGATGCTGTTGCTGTGCTGGCTATTCGAGGACCTCGACGGGGTGAACGATTTTCTGGGAGAGTTCACCAACCTCCAGGGTCTCATCCAGGCGGCGATTGAGAACCCCAACGGCGACGTCATGGTCCAAGGTCTCAGCGCGATGCTAGCCGGTATTGTGTACGAGTTCTCCACCAAAGACTCCCCCGTCCCACGCGAAAAGGTCAGAGAAATGATCATGTCGCGCATGGGCCGCGACCGCTACGTCGACAAGCTTTCCAGGCTCCGGTCCCACCCCCTGATGCGCGACCACGAGGTGATGTCGCAGAAGCTCGAGCCAGGGCCCGACCAGAAACTCCCTGACGTCTTCCTCGATGACACGTTCGTCGAGTTCTTCAAGGACAATTACAGCCGCATTCTGCGCGCCATCGACCGCGACCCAGACTCGGAGACGTCGGTTATCACCAACGGCGTACAAAAGGGCGTCTCACGCAAGCTCGTCGACGCCCTCCGCACCGAGGCGGCGGAGAAGTCAGCGGCGCTGCAGGAGGCCCAGACTAAAACAGCCTCCCTGGCGGAGGAGCTCGCCCGGGAGCAGGCGGCGCACAAGCAGACTCAAGCAGCTCTCGCGGCTGAACTCGCCGCCCTCCGGCAGCAGGTAGCATCCAGGGATACGACGCTTCAGTCGGCCGAGACGGCCCGCGCACAGCTCGCGCGGCAGCTCGCGCACGAGCAGCAGGAGCACCAGCGCGCACTGGCCGAGGCGGCACGCCTGCGGACGGTCAACGGGGCCCTACAGCAGAGCCACGCACAGGAGGTAGCGGCGCTGCAGGCCCAGGCGCGCGCGCGTGAGGACGAGGCGCGCCGGCAGGGCGACGCGGCGCGGCGTGCTGCCGAGCAGGAGGCAGAACGTGTCCGGCGACGGGCCGACGCCGATATGGCGGACCTGCGGGCGACCGTTAGTCGGCTCGAGGTTGACCTCATGAAGGCTGACCGGGCGCGAGCCGCGGCAGAGGCGAGGGCCGCTGAGTTGGAAGGGGCGGTGGGCAAGAAAGAGAAGGAGGTCGAGCGGGTGGAGAGAGAAGTTAGGGAGGCCGAGGCGCGGGCCAAGACGGCAGAACGGAGGGTCGGCGAGGCGGAGGATACGGCGAGGGAGGCCGAGGACAAGGTACAGGAGATTGAAAGCCGAGCGAAGAAGGCCGAGGCGAGGGCGGCAAAGGCTGAGGGTGAGGCAAAGGAGCTGCGAACCAAGCTAGGCAAGGCGGAGAAGGAAACTCAAGAGGCCAAGAAGGAGGCCAAGGCCAAGGAAGAGGAGCGCAAGAACGCGCAGAGCGAGCTGGACGACATGCTCGAGGTGTTTGGGGATTTGGAGGAGAAGGTGACCAAGTACAAGGTGAGTTTGGGCGTGTGTCCTGTGGGGATTTGTAGGTGTGGTGTGCGCTGGCTAACAAAAGGTTCTAGAAACAACTCAAGGAGCTCGGACAAGAAGTATCGGATGGTGAAGAGGACGAGGACGAGGACGAGGATGACGAGGAAGAGGATGGTGAAGATGAGGACGATGAAGATGAGAAGTAAGGTGGTTGAACAGCACTCGTTTCCAAGACGGTAGGCCACTGGAGGCTATGAGCTTGTCCAATTCCAAGAAAAAAGCAGGCGAGGGCATATCGTGCATTTTTAGCGGGTACGTGAGCATGAAGACTACCATGGTAGGTTAAGACTTGATGAATGTGGTTGCTATCAAAAGATGGTATCCTATCGATATTCACATCGCATATTATTGGATATGAAAAGGGGTCAAAGAACGGTCTCCCATGTTCATACTAGGAACGGGCACTATATCGAATACATTCAAACGCAGGAAATAGGGTCCGTGGAGATTCCCTATATATGGCTGCATGTGCTCTGGGCAGCAGCTTGTGGTGTGCGCTGAGTGTGATGCAGAGCCTGCAGGTCGTCTCCCCGCACAGTTTTGACTTTTTGATCCACACTTGGGTAAAACTCGACTTCCCGAAAAAGAAGGGCTGCTTTAAAACGTTTCCACTTGCACCTTTGTCAGTAAGCACCCATCTTTATCTTGCGATTTTCTCACTAACAAAAAAAAAAAAGGAAAAGAAGGAGAGAGTTTAAAAAAAAGAGGACAAGAAAAGAGAATAAATACAGCAAAATGGCCGAAGCGTATCCCCGTTCCGACTCATCGTCCGCTTCGTCCTCAGACAACGAGGAGGACTGGCTCAACAAGCCCGGCGATGAGGACGACGACGAGCAGGAAGAGGTGACTGTCGTTTCTCTGTTTGACGACAAGGTCTTTCCCGATGCGCCGTCCATGCTGGCGTACTGTAAGGACAAGTTCGGCTTTGACTTTCTCGCCGTCCGCGATCGACTGCGCCTGGACTTCCACGGATGTGTGAGGCTTATAAACTTTAGTGAGTCTCTTTCGTCCTCAGCGACAGTGGCAGGATATTCAAGTGTTGAAGATGAACTCCTGCTGACTGTAACTTGTAGTCCGCCGGAGTGTCAAGCAGGGCGCTGCCCTTCCCAAGGAGATCACAGCGGAGCATCTGTCCGACGACGAGCTGCTCATCCCCGTACTGGGGGACGACGCGTTGATCTTCTGTCTCGATGACCTGCCTGAGCCCGAAGCTGGGGCAGGCGCCGGCACGGAGAGCGCCAAGGGCAAAGAGGTGCACGAGGGCAGCGAGGGCCCTGTTGTGGACGAACTCCTGCAGAAGAACGTCCAACTGCAGGCGGAGCTGGAGCAGCTTGCCAAGCAGTTCACCAACTACCGGTTGGCTGTGGAGCAGACGCTCGACAAGCGCTGGGGTGTGGATGAGGATGAGAACGGCGGCGGCGGCAGCGGCGACCAGGCCGAGTCGTCCAAATCGGCCCCTCCTCCATCTGCAGAGAAGAAGCCGCAGAAAGACGAGTCTACCTACTACTTTGAGTCGTATGACCACAACGGTGAGTTCTCTCCTCTTTCTTCTCTCGTCGCATCTCCAGGCCCTACCAAATCGAAAGCTAAACAACCGTGCACCGGAAAAAAGACATCCACGAGACGATGATCAAGGACGCAGTGCGCACCGACGCCTACCGTGACTTCATCTACGGCAACAAGCACCTCTTCGCGGGCAAGACGGTGCTCGACATTGGCTGCGGCACGGGCATCCTGTCCATGTTTTGCGCGCGGGCGGGTGCCGCGCGCGTCTACGCCGTCGACAACAGCGCCATCCTCGACAGGGCGCGCGAGAACGTGATCCGCAACGGGCTCGACAGTGTCATTACGTGCGTGCGGGGTCGCATCGAGGATGTCGTCCTCCCTCCAAACCTCCAGGTTGACATCATCGTGTCCGAGTGGATGGGCTACTGCCTGCTTTACGAGGCCATGCTACCCAGTGTGCTGTTCGCGCGCGACCGGTACCTCAAGCCGGACGGCCTGCTGGTTCCTAGCCACACGAGCATGTGGGTGGCCCCAGTGTCGGATCCTGACTACGTGGCCGAAAACGTCGACTGGTGGCGGGATGTCTACGGCTTCGACATGCGCGCCATGCAGGCGGGAATCTACACGGACGCGCGCATGACCGTCATGCCGCCAGAGTCGATCTGCGGCGACGCTTACCCCTTCCGGATGCTGGACCTGCACACGGTCAAGGTAGAGGATCTGACGTTTGAGGATGCGTGGCAGACGACGCTGTCATCAAACAAGGCGGCTGCGGCAGCCGAGGGCGCCGGCGGTGTCTTGGACGGGTTCCTGGTTTGGTTTGACTGCTTCTTTGCCGAGAGCCGGGATGAGGTAGTCGAGACGAGGCTCACGGCCAAGGAGTGGGCGGCCGCGGGCCGCGAGCGCGTAGCCTTCACCACCGGGCCGTACGGCACCGCGACGCACTGGAGGCAGGGGCTGTACCTGATCGACAAGGGGAAGAAGTCCAGGGAAATCGAGGTTGTCCCGGGGAAGAAGCTGGAGGGCCAGATTCGCTACGCGATTCCCGAGAACCACGCTCGTGGCCTCAACATCAGACTAACATGGGGAGTCGAGGGTGGCGAAAAGCAGGCCCAGACGTGGCTGTTGCACTAGGGTTATGATTCCAAAGAAATGGCAGGATAGACAGAAGACAGAAGGAAGGATTGGGTAGTCCATTGTCATCGCTTCATTGTTCCATGTTCAAATGCCATCAAAATTACTCTGCAGGCCCCTACCTATTCCCGTGTATGCGGTACGCCACGCAGTCTGGTTTACGAGTTTGTTGAGACGTCCCAACCTATTTGAGATGAGGCACGCCTACGCTTTCCATGATCAAGCATACAATACTCAAAAAACCTTCGCCAAGAATGGAGCCCTAGAGCAACGTCAGCGGCAGCCCGGTCAATTCAGAAGCATGTCCGCACACAACTTACCGAAGCAAGTACAATCAGTGGCGTGTCCTTCCATCCCATAGTGGACCGCCACCACCAACCAAAGAGACCTCCTATTGTGCGTGCCAGAGTGAAGGACGGGACGTTGTACATGCCAACAGCAACGGCGATGCCGCCGGGGATGAGGGCGTGCCAGCGCGTGCTGGGCGTCTGCGTCCGCACCGCTGTGGTGACGGCAAACAGAACGGCAGCCCCGAGAGCCCACTCCTTGGCCATGGGCGGAAGGCCTTTGCCGGTGACGAGACGGGCGGTGAAGATCCAAACGTAACCGGTAGGGACCTGGAAGAGGTCGCCGGGGACTTCATATACCCTGGTACCGGGGAGAAGGGTTAGTTGGGTGTGAAACGGCTCGTGGCCAAAACGGTGCGAAGGAGAACAACTCACGTTGTATACATGCGATAGATGAAAGTGCTGACGACGGCGCCGGCCGTCGCGCCGATGACCTGGCCCCAGAATTGAGCCTTGGGCGCGGCCCCAAGCAGGTGCCCCGTCTTTAGATCCTGCATCATGTCCCCGGCCTGCAGCGCGCCGGCTTCGGACACGGCACCGGCCACCAGGTTGATCAGGACGCTCGATTTGTTGGATTGGGGGATGATGAAAGCGAAGAATAGCTGGGCGAGCTTGCTGATGCCCGAGACGGGGTTCAAATCGGTCTCGCCCTGAGCCCTGACGCCCATGATTCCCAACAATAGGGCCATGAAGACGGCCGTAACGGTGGCGTAGAGCGGAACCAGGTCGCCGAAGACGATGTGCGTGCAGGCAATGCAAAAGCCGATGGAAAGGGCGAGGCCGACGACGACCGTGCGGTTGCTGACCTGCTGGTCGACGGGTGCGTCTTCTTCGTCCTGCTCCTTTCCGGTTCTGCCAAGTGATGGAGTGCCGTCGCTGTCCGTACCGGGGTCATCGTTGGCGTCGGGCGAGGAGTTGATTGGGGCGTAGCCGGCGTGCGTTATGTGACTGAGGAGCGCCTTCGCGCGGTCAGATTTGAGCTGGAAGCCTGGGAGATACTGTTTCGCTGAGCGGAAGGCAAGGTAGCCGAGGCTGACGATGGCGTCCGCCAGCATAATGGCCAGCGAGACCCAAACGATCCAACCCTTACTCCCGTTTTCCCAATCACCCACCGGCGCTGGCGCCCACCCTTTGTTCTTGGCCAGTGGCGAGAGGACGCCCCAGCCGACGATGGCGCCAAGCAACATGTGCAGAGTCGTGGCCGGGCCCATGATGATGCCCTGACCGACATAGGCCAGACTGGGGTTGAGTGTCCACAGCCAGGCACTCGCGGCGGCAGAGCCAAAGATGGGGATGTTCCTCAGCACCGGCAGGAAGTAGGTCGCGAACGTGAATAGGCCGGACACGAAGAAGCAAACCAAGAGCAGCCTCACGTTCCGCTTCCACGACTCGGCGCGCTTCTTGGTTGCATCGCCTATTTCCGATTCCCCTTCCTCCTCCTCATCGGCCGCCCACACCTCTCCATCCCCATTCCCATCCCCATTTCGATCCCCAATTCGATCCCCAATTCGATCCCGGTTCCTGTTGCTGACCCCATCCCCGCCCCCGTCTGCCGCCAGGCTCGCGAACCCGCCCGACGTGTTCCCCTCGCCGTCCTTGGCCTTGCCGTGCAGGACGCTAATAAGAACGGCGGTGCTGAAGCCGGTGGGAAACTTGAGGCGCTCACGGATGATGACTTGCCTGCGAAGGGGCACGGCGAAGACGACGCCAAAGTAGCACAGGCCGAGGCTCCAGAGAAGCAGCTTGCCCCAGCCGAGCACGACGGGCCCCCGCTCTTCCGGGGTCAGCAGGTAGTTCATAGCAGGCAGGACGCCGACGAAGCCGCAGCCGAGGGGCATGATAGCCATACTGCCCGCGACAGTCTGCACAAGCACATTCTCGACGGGCGAGAAGGGCAGCAGACCCTTGGGGTCAAGGCGGGCGCGCAGCAGCCGAAACAGGCCGAAGCCCATCAGCGACGCCGGCATGCTCATGGTGCTGACCCAGCCCGTCTGCAGGCCAAAGTACATGTTGGAGAAGCAGATGACCAAGCCGACGGCGAGCCCGACGGCGACGCCGCGCACCGTGAAGGAGGCGCCCTCGATCTGCTTGCGTTTGGGGGCGGCCGTCAAAAGCGGTGTGCTGACGTCTGGGTCAGCGCGTGGAGGTCCCGTTCCGGGTCCGGTCCCCGGTCCGGTTCCGATCATTGTTCTAGTCTCTCGTTGGGGAAGTTGGGTCTGCCGATGGTTTGCGCAGCGACGTGGTGGCAGATGTTAAATCTATAGAATCTAGGGAAGTCGAAATCGAAATGAAACAAATCGTTGAATGAGACACGTGCGTCGGCTACATGAATGACGCTGACCGAACCGAGTTGAACCTGTTTGATGTGGGCGAGGCGGTTGTTGATTAGAGAAAGGATGAAGAAATGGTCCAAGTCAAAGACAGTAATAGCAGGAGGCCGAATAATGTTAAGTTATTCTCAATTTGTTGAAAACAACAGAACCTGGAAGGTAAAGGGAAGGCAGATCTGAGGGGTGACTAATCAAACCCAACAAAAACAGGCAACTCACCCAGCGCTACTTCGTCCATGCCTAAAGGTAAGGAGTACATTACGGACCATTTTAGTAGCATTTAACCCTGATTTGTGGAAGCACGACACAGTTAACTCAGTGTGCACCCCATACCCGAATACCTCTTGCGAATGTCAATGCGTTGACTCGATCATGCTATCAATGAAGCCACTACCTAAAGAAACACCTCATCGCCTATGACTCACAAATAATGCTCTGTGATCACCCCCTGTGATTTTCTTATTGTACAAGACCTATTTACTCCTATCGTATTTATATACCAAGGCAAACCCAACTCTACCGATGCAATCCTAAACAAGCGAATTCCGCATCCCAGACCATGATCTATCAGAGCCCCCTCAGAAGCCAAAACTATCCAACAATGAATTCGCATCCGGCTCCTCGAACGTGGTCGGAGGCGCCTGCTGCTTGGGCAGGTGCCCTCCCGACTTCATTTCAGCTGGTACACTCTGCTGCTGTTTCAGATGCTCATGCTGTTGTTGTTGTTGTTGTTGTTTTTGCTGTTGTTGCCATTGCTGCTGCTGATTCGCCATTCCGCTGCCCACTTGCGGAATCACGGGGAGGTCGGCAACGACGAGCGATTCCCTCCTTCGGAGCAGCCTAAGCGGGTTGATCTCGCCGCCCAGACCGGCTGCGGGACCTGCCGGCTGAAGGAATTCCCAGTTGCGAACTACACGACCAACATCGACGGTTAGGCATACCTCAGGCAACAGAAACGATAAATAGAAAGGAGGCGAGAAGGTCTGGATAGAAAAGAGAGGAGAGAAAGACAGAAAGAACACGTACCCAGATCTAACCCCAGCAGATCACACCCCATGCGATCGTACAGCCGCGCGTTGTGCAGGACAAACTCCCACTCCACCTTGGGCGTGACCTTGCTTGCGCCCCGCAGCGTCTGCAGTGTCATCTGGCGGAGCTGAGAGTACAGTATGACCAACGCCGGATCGTCCGTTAGAAACAACCGCGATTTGAGGTCTAGCGACCCGGGCGTTTCGAGCAGCGTATAGACTGGCGTCTGTCGCATCGTATTCCCTTTCGTCAGCCAACTCGACTCAAAACGACAAGCGTTCTCTCCCATCCTTAACGTTCTGAATTACATATTCACAGAGACTTACAATCAAGGCGCGCACAGCCATGTCCCTGCGGTGGAGCATCCAAAATGCCCACGAGGCAAGCCAGCGATTGCCCTCTTGGGCGGCAATCGACAGGACTTCCTCCTCGAGAAGGCGGCGCAGCACCGGGCCCGTATCGCCCTCATAGACGCGGGCGACCGCGATAGCGAGCTGCAGGTCCTTGAGCTGGTTCAGGCACACGTTGACGGCGTCCTGCAGGTGGTCGGCGAGGAGGAAGAAGGCAGCCGCGTATTCTGCTGTCGTTTCAGCTGGCGCAGTCCACTTGACAGATTCCAGGGGGAAAAGATATCTTACCGAATCGTCTCTTGCTCATCAGGGCATACGCATTCTTGAGCGCGACCGTCCGCCACTTGGGCTGGTCAAAGTTGTTCGCCAGCAACCGTTGCGTCGCGCCTTGCTCAGGGTTCCACGCCGCCATGCGCCAGAGGCCCTGCAGCACCGTCTTCTTCTTGAGCGCGAGGTAGAAGAGACTGCAGTCGATTGGGTTCTTGGGATCATTCTTGGCGTACTCGTTGCGCGCAATCACCTCGAATTGTGATTTCTGCCCTGTTGTTAGTACCTTTCTTTATCTCGTCTCCCTCGGAATATGAAAGAGCCTTCCAGAAACTCACCACCGCCGCGTTATCCGCCAACCACATGAATATCCCACTGTCTCTTGCGTCCTTCCAAAGCATCCGCCCCTGGCTGTGCCTCGACGCAATATCCACCAGCACGTCTTGGCTCGTCGAGTGGAACGCCCAGTTGATCTCGCGCCACCCCATGCGGATCTCGCCCGTCCGGCCTCCCTTGCCTAGCGCCTGCTGCCGGAAGAAGAGCACGAACCTGGCGCCGTTCTCGTCGAGCGAGCACCGCTGCTTCTCGACCAGGCCGACGCACTCGACTATGTTGACCAGCTGGATCTGCTCGTGGCCGGACAGCTGCGCGATATTAATGCGCGTCAGCCGCTCGTTGATCTCAGCCGCTACCTCCTCCGAGAAGGGCTCGTCTCCTTCGTCGTACGACATGCGCCGTTGAAGGTACTGCCCCGGGTCCTTGTTCAGCGATGTCTTAGTGGTCTGCCGCTCGTTAGCGCAACTCAACTCGGCATTTCACATTCAAAAAGTAGTTGTGGGTGTGTGTGTGAGAGAGAGAGAGAGTTCAAAAAGTAGTTGTGGGGGAGAGAGAGAGAGAATGAGAGAGAGAGAGACGGAGAAAGGAATAGCACGCACATGGTCAACAGCGTAGAAGTCCTCCAACGCCAGACCCAAATAATCATCCAGTTCGTCCCCTTCAACCCAGAACTTGAGTGTCCGGTACAGCGCCATCAGGATGGCGTGCACCAGCACCATTTTACCGGCCAGGATGCACTGGCTCAGGAATTGGGGGTGAAACACGGGCAGCGGCCCGTTCAGGTGCTGCACCACGTCGAACAAGTCCCAATGCTTCTCGCCGGCGCGCCGCTGGGGCAGCCGGAGGCTCGTCACAAGTGAGCTCGCCGCGTCAAACCGGCGGTCTTGCACGAACAGCTGATTGCCAGCGCCGACGACCAGGTGGCCGTCGCCGAGCCATACGGAATCGCCAATGGGATGAGGCGTGAGGTCGCGGATCGAAATCTCGCGGATCGCCGCCCAAGCTGGCCCTCCATTGAGGTAATCAAAGCGCATTTGCGAGAGAAGCAAGACGCGGTGCGGGAAGCCCACGGCCAAGATCGACTGCATGTCGGGAGTCGACGTCCAGTCGAGGTCGCGGATCGTGTGGGAGTTCTCAAACTCCTGCGCGAACTCGAGCCGCGCGCCACCAATATCCCAGATGGTGAGCGCCGATCGCGATGCATTGACTAGTGCCGCCTTTTTGCGCGTGCTGCCGCTGACGAGGGCCGGGTTGGACACGCCCGTCTCCATAGAGCTGGTTGACAGCCACTCAACCCTCCCGCAGTCGCCGTGGCCGACACGGGCGGTCCAAAACTGGACCCGTCCCGAGTGGGTGTATGAAATGGCCACATCGCGCGCAAAAACGTCGAGAAAGCCGGAAACGTGCGGGGTGGTACCGGCCGGGTCAACGGACAAGACGTAGGCGAGATCGTCTGCGTCTTGGAGTGTGAATTGAACGAACTCGCGGACTGAGGGTTGTTGGTGTTCGGTTCCGTTCGCCCCGTTCGTCGGAGGAATTGTTGCTGTGTTCGTACGGGAGTAAAAAGGAAACTTGACCTCCCAGACTACACCTTTCTTCTCTGACGTGACGGTGGCAATGTGCGCAGTGGTGTAGTCCTCAACTTTTTGTCTCGGAAGGACCAACAGACACAGCGGCTTTCCTGAGACATTGTATCTTTGCTTAGCTAGCAGCGTCGGTGTAGACTGCCGGCAATCCCACAGCGAAATATTCTCGTGCTGAAGGAAGACGGCGAACCGGCCGTTTCGGAGCAGACACATCCTGTGGATATGGCCCTGCTCCGGTATCACCGCCTGCCGTGCCAGACCTGTGCGCTCGGCGCCCGGACTGTGTTTCCAGATCACCCCCTGCCCGTCCTCGGTCCGTGAGACGACTGCCCTGCCGCTGAAGTTGCGCACAATTTTGCGTATTGGGCCCGAATGCCCTGTCCAGAGACATCTCTTGGTCAACGGTTTCCTCGTCGGATTCCGATCAAACAACGCGGCGACATTGCTGCGATACACTTCAATCCTGCCGTCAAAGAAGTGCAACAGGAGATGCAGGTGTTCCCCAGAATGGCAGTAGCTGTACGCCTCGACATGCGGATTCTTTGAACTCGAGGTTCCCCTCAAGAAATCTAACTCGGGGGACGTGACGTGGGCCACGTTGAAAATGCTGGGCTTGCTCGCTTTGGACCCAATATTCTCCAGCGCCCATGCCGATATGCGCCCCCGGCCGTCCAAGACGACGCAGATTTCCGGACTCCGATTTGCAACAGTGATGAGACGCTCCAGTGCAGCGGCCTCCTCGTTGGTTTTGGTCCCTTCCTGGACCGCCGTCTCGGTCGCGGCCGCCAGATCTCCACCGTGCATTACGAATGCCCAGCGCGTATTGTCCCCTGGTGTCGAGGCCCCTGGCGCTCTCGACGAAATAGCGTCCCGCAGATCAAGTATCCCCCACAATTGCAGGTGCTGGTGTCCGTAGCTATCCGACCCTGCCCACACCCGCAGCACGTTATCTGCGCAAAAGGTATACAGCGCGTTCTCGATCGTCTGATCGACGTGATGGGGCCGCCGCCATTGTATCCTCGCCACAGGCTGCGGATGCCGGAGATAGAGAAAATCGAATCTTACCTCCCCCGTGCCGTAGCTTAACCTCCGCCAAACCTTGACTAGCCGGTCGTGCTCCCCCACCGAAGCAATGTAAGCCGAGTCGTACGACAAGCTAGCCAGCCGGATGGGGTTGGCGAGCTTTTTCCGCCACGAACACTCGGGCGTCGGCAGGTTCGATGAGGTCTGGTATAGCTCGAGGCTCGAGTGCGCAACAAGCAGCTCCTCGGACGCGCCCCAAGAAAGGCTCACTACCGCCGGCCGCGGGCGGGGGTTCTCGCCATCTCCATCGCAATCCCCAGCCCGTCCCTTGCGCTCCTCTTCACTCTTCTCCTCTTCGCTCCTCTTCTCCTCCCCGGTCACGCAAAAACTTGTTTGCCGAGCCCACTGCACCAGCGCATCCGCCTCGCCACCCCTGCCCGCTCCGAGCGGCTGGTACACCCTCACAACGTGCCGCGTGCACACGGCGATCTTGCCTGACGCTTCATCTAGCGCGATGGCCTGCAATGGCTCGGTGTCGTCGTCGTACACTGTCTGGAGCAGCTCGTCGGGGGCGCCCAGGATGACGAGGGCGTTGCCGGTGATGTAGGCCTAGGGATCCCCATCCGCCAGAGTCAGTCAGAACTGGCGACATGACAAAGGGCGAAAGAGCAAAATGCGAACTGAGGATGAGGGAGAAAAGATGCTTACCGTGATCCGCCTCCCTCCCCAGCAGCCCGTCGTCAGCGCCTGAAGGCGCGACTCGGGCTTACCCGGCAGGACGGCGCGCATCCTTGCTATATGTTTTACCGGTAGGGCGTGTCTTGCAAGGACATTTCGAAATTCAGGGTTTCGAAATTAGGGGCTGGACCTGGGAAGCCTTTCCGCGCCGGTTGTGTCGTTGCCGCGAGGAAGCGAGTCGTCAGAACGGAGGGACGTGTTCGTTAGGTGCGGCCTGCGAGCTCGGCTGACGTTGCGCTGATGAGCGGGCCGCTTGCCGTCGGGGGAGACTTGCCCAGGGCTGCGGTGCCGTGCCGGGTCGGTCTGACAGTAGTACGACCCACTAACGTCAACTGAACGAGACCCTCGTGTAGCTTCAATGCCGGGCTGACGTACGATCGAAGAAAAGATCCTTGCTTTGTCTGCAGAGCTTCCAAACCTCAAAAGGCACAGATTGCCTGTCATTTGCTGAAATTGCATAGAAATTCCTTTACGAGCAGGAAGCCGGCAATGGAACAAAAAGCTCCAACAGATAGCTTTTGACACACGTGCAAACTTTCGGAGCGCGTGAATCGCCAGAATATGGAACTACATACCTACTGCCCGCTATCGTGTGAGGGTCCGATGACGTGAGGCTGCCTCCACCAAGGGCTTGGCATCTCTTAAAGATCTGTTTACGAAGTACGAACGTACTACTACTCTGCGGCT
Organism: Corynascus novoguineensis; assembly: GCA_033296725.1. Taxonomy (NCBI): domain Eukaryota; kingdom Fungi; phylum Ascomycota; class Sordariomycetes; order Sordariales; family Chaetomiaceae; genus Corynascus; species Corynascus novoguineensis. The sequence continues at coordinate 152,369 of MU857634.1, forward strand.
ATGGAAGATGTACGGGTGTTGATAGAGCTGACTGCTTTTGAATCGTTTAGGGTAGGTTTGTACTCTGGGGGAATGATTGAATAAGGCAGAACGAAGGATTACTACATCAAGCAGTGAATTCACTTATCTCTATATCACAGGCATACGGATGTCCGCTACAGAATGGCGATCGCGAAGGGGCTTTAAATATCATTTCAGAGCCCAAGGATCCTACGGCATACTGTTGGGTAAGCCTTCGAACTTCTTGCGAGTCCTGTACGCCTCGAATCTTTGAACCTGCCGTACCTGCGTCTTTAAAGCGCAGTTAAGTAACCGTATCCATACCTATCTTGAGCCGAATCATGAGTATACTCCACCGACCTCCCAAACTCCGAATCCCAGAGACACAAAAATGCACCAAAACCAGAGATATCAAAACCTTACGCCCGCCCCAATTCCCCTACCCACATACCAGACCCGCTCGGTCCACCTCCCCAACCTTAACCCCACCGCCGCTCTTCCGTCCAACTTCAGCGTCCCGCCCAGTGCCTCCCTAACCTTGTCATACCCGACTGAGTCCATCGACCATTCAACCGGCAGCCTAGGCGTCACTGAGAGCCCCGGCGGCACCGCGAACGGGAGAGAGTACTCGATCCTACCAATGGGCTCCGTGTGGTTATAAAGCGCCGTGGCATTGATGAAGTCGATATAGATGGTTTCCTGCAGGAGAGGAGACGCCAGAGTAAAAGTGGCAGTTGACGAAAAGATGTGAAACGTTGCCTCGCGGATAAAGCGCGGTTTGTCGTTGCCGTCTTCGTCTTCATCTCCGCCGTCGCCGTTGTCGTTGCCATCCCCGTTCTGGCCGGGGAACCGGATCCGTGGAGCTGGGAGCGTAAAGTTTAAGCGGGAAAGGGCTTCTCCGAGCTCTGGTAATGTCGGGATGGTCCCACGGTGGGTGCGCAAGGTGACATTTGTGCTGTACCCGGAGGCGTATCTTGAGAGGAAGTCACGGCCAATCTCGACGCCCTTCTCACCGCCCATCGACGGGTTCCATATCGCCGACACCGACAGATCCGTGTTATTGCCTGGCTTGACGTAGATGTTCCTCGCAAATGCCTCACCGATAGTTGTTCCGTTGCTTTCCACGTATATACTGGCGAACGGAATGCGTGCCGAGTAAGGCGTGGGGTTCGTGATGTTCACCACGGCCTGAAATGATAGGGAAATTGGAGTCGTGTGGGTGATCTGGACCGTTCCGACTTTGGGCGCGCCCGAACCTAGCAGGTCCTTCCCAAGAGCTACGTCAGGCTGAGTGTTAGTTGGTCAATCCAAGCGATACCATGGACGGAAGAACAGAGTCCACCTGGGGTGACTGACGATGCGATCAGAAAGGAGACGGACGTTTTACTGGAATATTCCCCTCCGCAGGGATTGCCTTGACGACAAGGTCGCCCAGTACCGTTTGCACTTTGACGTTGACGAGAGCCTTTACGCTTAAAATGACCTCGCGGCCGCTGAATAGTAAAGCCTGGATAACATCGGTCAAGACGCCGTGGTCTGTAACGTTAAGAGGCACGTCGTTGATACGCGACTGGATCTCTAGCGTGGCCTCGTTATCCTCGGTGGCCGGGATCTGCGTCGAGTTTGCTCTCTGCCAATGTTCTAGGTTGAGCTCACCGAGCTTGTGGCCCTTGTAGTATACGTCAGCATCTGCTCGAATGCTCGTGACATTCAGAGTAAAGTTCATCTCCGAAGGGAGCCCCGCAAGGACAAGGATAGTCCCGGATACTCTTGGGTTGGACCTGGGATCGTCGGGTTCCGCTGCAGGATCCGGCAGTTTGAAGTAAACATCTGTCAGGGAGAAGCTCCGAATCAAATTGTCAAACGAACGTCCAGGAAATGGCACAGGCACAGTGACGCTGGATAGGATCTCCGCAAGCCAATCCGGGGTGTCGCCTGTGGGCTTTCTTTGGCCCCGGACGAGGACGGTAGCTGCTTCGCCATCGAGGTACTTCTTGAAGAGCAAATCCAGGGGTGAGAAATCCGAATTGGGGCAGAGACGTGTAAGTGGGTCAGGCAAGTCTCGTATGAGACCGCGGGCATTAACGATTACATCCGTACGAGGTCTCACGGCTATGCGGCTGGTTGTTGCCGCCGCCGCAGGAATCGGTAAATCGTCATGACTGCACCCCGGCACAAGAATTTCGAAGCCAAGTTCGGGAAGATCGAATGATACTGGATACTGGTTGAACGATTGGATCGTAACTTCGGCTGCCATTGCGTTGCTCGCGCCGGGAATAGGCTGCTCCTTGAAATTCAGTCTCGTGATGTTGTACTCGGGCATGTGAGGCAATTTGCTGCCTGCACAACTCATCAGCAACAATTCAATAGCATAATTATTAGAGCCGGCTGGTATTCTGTTGGAGGCTCAAAGAACAAACTTCTGCCCGAGATACAAGGAAGCAAATGAACGATAGAGGGATTGACCTTCGAACGTCATGGACTCCACGATGGTGTGCGTCCCGAGTGGAATGATTCCCGACTTCAACTCGACGTCGGCATGCCCTCGAATTTGAACGGTGTTCAATCTCCCCTTCAACCAGTCGTTCGCAATCGTGCGAATTCCCTCGGCATCGCCAGGGGCCAGCTCGGCCACAAAGTCCACCTCGTTGTTATGGCCATCCACGATGCTAGCCTTTAGCGGAGGCAGGCCTGCAGTGCCGAGTAGGACATTGTTGTAATCGGGCAGGTAAAATCTGATCTTGGTCTCCTCCGCCCCAAGCTCTCTTGCAACCCATGTGACTGCCCTGCCGACCCGCCTGAAATGTTCATTCGCAACGCGTTGCGCCTCGACCCGAAAGTTGAGCTGTATCCTGGCACGGATGCCGTTTGATGTGAGGGATTCCAAAGACAGGTTCGTGGGTTCAATAACAACTGCCTCCTTCGCATACTCTTGAAGGGCGGTGGGAACGATGAATGCGAGAACCATGGCAGCAAGAGTGAACAACCCTAAGACAGTCATGGCAATGATTGATGGCCATCGTGTTGATTTGCTCTTGTCAGACCTGGCCGAGGTTGCGCCGGTGTTGCGCGAAGCGACGGAGGTTGTATCGGCGGGATGGGCGTCGTCCCGGTCGCCATCGTATCGTGGTGTGGTGGAGCTCGACAGTAGCGGTGTCGATTCAAGCAATTCGTCTTGTTCGCCAGGTTCGTGATTCTTGCTGCTGCCCGCAGTAGCAAGGAGTAGAGAGCTCTCTGAGTCGGGCATCTTGAGCTGTCGATCCCGCGATGTGCTTTAAGAGAAAGGTGATGGAACTAGGGGGTGGAGGCTGCCGCTTTTCAAGCCAAGTACTGCTGATGATGTAATCCCTTGCTTGCTTCGGCCTAGGACAGCGCGGACAGGTGCGCAGTTCGTCTTGACATTTCAGTACGATACTGATTTCGCTTGTCGTAAAAGAAGTGGCTGTTGAATGAACAGAGCGAGCTGCAAACTTAAGCAGCCGGTAAGAGTGACAAGAGATGGGTTGTTGGGTGCAGAAACGCGAGTCCGCGGCGTTGTTCCAGGCGAGGTCGACCACTTCGTCCCTGGAGAACACCAAACAAGGCCTGGCGGCTGCTTCCGTTCACTGGGATGGCGCTCATTGGCTGCTGCTCAGGGCCAGGTTCAGGCACCGCTTCTCGGGCCCCAGGTCGCAACCCCAGAGTTGCCAAGTGGGGAGCTCTGCTGACTTGGCCAATGACCCAACGCCAATTGTCAGCTCACAGTGTCAATTCAACACAGGCATGGCAAATGCCGAATTGACGATTATGCTCTCCAAATGTTTCCCACATTGACGACCTAAAAGGATTTCTTGAATATAAAGTAAGACACTCATCTGAACATATACAGTGATTGAATGTAACCTGTGCCTTGAACTTGTCTGTTTGTATCAACCTAATAATCATTTTTTGGGGTGTTGAGTCATGGAAAGACTAGACTTGTAAAAAGAATCAAGGGTACGGCTTCCTGGGGCCAGCGAGTTCGGCCAGGTCATCAAGGTTGTGCATCGTTTTTTCTGGAGCTATCGTGTTGAGTCACGACTCTCATAGACCTGCAAACACCGAGTCCCTACCATCCCCGGAAACAATACCAACCTTACTCTCCTTCTTAGTCGAGCGATCCAAGATCGAAAACGCATAGAGTCGTAGCAATTGGGATCTCTCCCCGACCTAAACTTTGAAAAGCTTCAGGTGTTTTCACCGCCATGTCTGCGCGTGCCGCTTGCCGCACCTTCAAATCCGCCATGGCTCATCTCCAAACTCGCTCTCTGTCCAGCGCCTCCGGGCCGAGGCATCTTCTCTCTATTAGCGACCTTAGCCCAGCCGAATTCACAAAGCTCGTTCTCAATGCCTCGTCCCACAAGGCCGCAGTCAAGGCTGCTTTCGCCGCCGGCGAGCAGCCTCCGAAACCGCTGCATGGATCGTTGACAGGCAAGACGGTAGCCATGATGTTCAGCAAGCGCAGCACCAGGACTCGCGTCTCAACAGAAGCAGCCGTTCAACTAATGAGCGGCCATCCAATGTTTTTGGGGAAGGATGACATCCAACTAGGCGTATGGAAAAAACCCTGACCCGCTCTCAGTTTAGCTCCAATTAACCCACGACATCAGGTCAATGAGTCCCTCTACGACACGTCGGTCGTCATTTCCTCCATGACCTCGTGCATGGTAGCCCGTGTGGGCGCGCACAAGGAGGTTGTAGACCTCGCGGCACACTCGTCCGTGCCTGTCATCAACGCGCTCTCGAGCGACTACCACCCGCTCCAGACCATTGCCGATTTCCAGACCATCCACGAACATTTCCCCGCTCGCACATCGCCTTCCGGGTCGAGCCTCGGGCTCGAAGGGCTCAAGGTCGCGTGGGTGGGTGACTCCAACAACGTGCTCTTCGACCTGGCCATCGGCTGCGTCAAGATGGGCGTCGACATCGCCGTGGCCTCGCCCGCCGGGTACGGCATCCCCGACGCGATGAGGCAGGTGATCTTGGCGGCCGGCGAGGGCGTGGCTAAGCCAGGTCGGCTCAGCGAGACGCAGGTGCCCGAGGAAGCTATCAAGGACGCCGACATCCTCGTGACCGACACATGGGTGTCGATGGGCCAGGAGGAGGAGAGCCAGAAGAGGCTGAAGGCGTTTGCGGGCTACCAAATTACCAACGAGCTGGCCAAGCGCGGCGGCGCGAAGCCTAACTGGAAGTTCATGCACTGCCTGCCTAGGCACCCTGAAGAGGTCGACGACGAGGTTTTCTACGGTCCCAGGTCACTTGTTTTCCCGGAGGCCGAGAACAGGCTCTGGGCTGCTGTCGGTATGTGCCAAAATCGCAATTCTTGCACCTGGTGAAGAGATACGCTAACGGATTATTTCACAGCTGCTCTGGAGGCGTTTGTAGTCAACAAGGGAAAGATCCTGTAGACGGGGGAATGGTTATAGGGTCGAAATTCAAAACGTTTCAAAATGGCAGGCGTGGTTCCGGTGTCCGGTATAGAAAATTTCACCAATACCAAGATAGCTCTCAACTACCCGAAAAACATGGTTGATAATCTTAACCCACACCCAAAACATCTACGATTAATACACGAGGAGCCCATTGTGCCACATACGCTTTCCATCACACCGCCTAGCCAGGGGGCAGCTGGCTAGCATCGACAACCTCGTCGGCTTCCTTCACGGGAGTATCCTCGTCGGGTCCATACAAAGGCGAGCGAGGCAAAGCCATGAGACCGGTGCGGGCCGACTCAAGAATACCGAAAGGAGCGATAAGCTTGAGGAAAGAGTCTATCCTGGATGGTTTCGCGGATCTGAAAGCTGGTTAGAAAGGCACAAATGGTTTGCAAGGACGGTGCATAAACTTACACCTCGACAATGCAGCTGTTCGTGCTGATATCCAGAACCTTTCCGCCGAACTGGTGTGTGAAATAGGTGATGCTCTTCAAGTGTTCGTGCTTGTGGCGCAACGCCTCGCTAGCGGCCAGCTTGCTAGGGTGGAAGTCCTTGGCCGCCTCGGCAAGGCTGGACTCGCTGAGGTCTTGACCATTGGTCTCACCATGGGAGTTATCGGCCGTTATTTCGCGGTGGTGAGCGAGCAGCTCCTCAAAGTACTCAGGCCCGAGAATGTTGATCTTGGCCAGGAGGAGCTCGCGTTGCACGAGCGGAGATCCGGTATAATCCAGCACAGCCCAAACGGGAACCAGGTCCTCAAGTTGCCGGCGCGCCTGCTCAACGACGCCGTCTTGGCCCGTGAGCACAATGGTCATGCGCGAGAGATCCTCCACCTCGGTGCTGCAAACCACGAGCGAGTCGATGTTGAAGCCGCGAGCAGCGAGGATACCAGAAACCCGCGAAAGCACACCGGGTTCGTTTTGTACCAGGCAGTTGAGGACGTGCCGCTTGGGCGGTGCGGTGGAGGGGGTCGGGGTTTCGTAGAGGATGTTAGAAACAGCCGCCTGGGCTGACCACGCTGGCGGCTGGTCGACGGGAAGAGGAGCTTGCCGGCGACGGATGGCCTTGTAAGCAATAGCTGAGGTCGAGCTGCTGCTATACCGAGCAGTGATTGATGGCGCGACGCGGGGTATATCTCGAGCCTGCGTTGCTAACCTCCGCCATGCCGGCGAGGTGGCGAAGAGGCTACGAGATGCCATCTTCCGAGATCAATTGCGAGGCCGAAGGGCCTGTTAGTTGGTGAAGAACCGCAAATTAATATTCCCCTCAATCTCAATGTTGAAATGATGTAAAGAAGTATTATCACCTGGGTGAGTCACCCTCGACTGGTGACGAAGAAGAAAAAGGTTAAAAAAGTTTCCGACCGCTTGCAGTGATCGTGTCACACCGCGGCAGCAGCGCCGGTTGTGGAGGCTGGTGAGTTCGCATTGGCCAATTCCAGCACCCCAGATTCCAGGCTCAGCTCCGACTCCGGTGCTTGAGTGGGCCTGAGCTTCTGGATCCGTGCACCCAATGCTTGTGAAATCAACTTGTGCACCAATCTCCAACGGCAAGTGCGGAATGTACCTTGACGGAGCGAGGTTGTGTGGGCCTCAGAAGCGCAATATCTATCTGCCGACTCCGGCCCTCTTTTTTGGGGGGGGGGGGGGGGGGGACAGCTTCTGAAGAGGTACCGATCCCTTCACCCCCAATTACAGTGTGAACTTTTATAACAAACGCCGCACTGTATCGGCCGGCTTCCACGCCCAACAGCCTTGTGGGTTTCAACTTTTCTGGATTAGGCTGTTGACAGAAAGTTTCGCGACGCCGTCAGCCAGCAGGACCATCTCGTTGTTATTTTCAGCCACCCGCCACAATCTATCACATGGCACATGTGTGCAGTTTATGAAGATCATTGCTTTCGTATCTCCTCTGGCAACTGACCTAGTTTCGATTGATCTTTGCCGGGCACTTTCACGCAATGGATGATACGGAGCGACGCAGCGTCAAGCGCTCTCGCTTCGACCAGACCGAGCCTGAGCCTCGGCGCTCCCGTTTTGACCGCCGCTCTCGCTCGCCCCCAGCGCGCAAGCTGGACTCTGCCCGGGATCGGGACCGTAGTCCTCTCTCAAAACCCCGCGACGCACCCTCCGACTCAAAGTCACCTCCAGTGGACCCCGCTGCCGCCGCTGGTAAGCTCACCCAGTGCAACTCTTGGCGCTTTTGACCCCCTTTCTTCTGCTTGCAGCTGACTTTGAATTACAGCTGCTGCGGCGGCGCGAATCAATGCGCAGCTCCAAGCCCGCAAGGGCATCCAGCATGTCGATGTTCCCCCGGTCCGCTCGAGCTCCGTCACCAGCAACAATGCGTCGCCCGGCCCCGGTGCCGGCACAATCAACGGCGAGATGTACATCTCAGATGGCGATTATATCAAGGATATCGAGGTCAACGACTTGCGCAACCGATACCTTCTTACAAAAGGCTCGACTCAGAAAATGGTAACTACTCCTTGGTTGTCAGACTGATACATCATCAGCTCCCTGTCATGGTCTTCATGGCACTTCTGTGCGGGACAGTCTTGCTTACTTGAAGCATGATAGCTCGCACAGGCACACCCTCTTTTGCACCTGCTGACCTCCGCTGCCTGATCTAGATCAAAGAAGAGACTGGTGCTGGTACGCCGACCTTGAATTTTCAGCTCGTGTTGGAGAACGCCGATTGACTAGATGATTTCCAAAGATGTTACCACGCGCGGAAGTTACTATCCAGACAAGAATATGGCTACTCCCTCGGTATGTGGCCACCCGCATGTTTGTGTAGAGTGTGGGCTAACGTGCGCTTTCAGAATCCACCGCTCTATCTCCATGTTACTAGCACGACAAAGGAAGGTCTGGATAAGGCCGTTGCAAAGATTGAAGAGCTGATGAAGCAGGAGTTGCCCCAACTCGTTGACGAACGTCGTTTTCGCCGCCGGGAGCAGGAACAGCCTGTGGAACGAGACGAGTTTGGCCGGGTAAGTGTGGGTTGACATCTCATTTTCTGGCAGTGGCTAACCCTGAGCAGCGCAAATGGCCAGAGGAGAAGATTCCTATTGGTCTTGACCCGGTCCCCGGCTTCAACCTTCGTGCCCAGGTTGTGGGGCACGGCGGCGCCTATGTCAAACATATCCAGCAAGAAACTGGCTGTCGAGTGCAGATAAAAGGTCGTGGCTCAGGCTATATGGAAGCTTCGACAGGCCGGGAGAGCGATGAGGATATGTTCTTGCATGTTGCGTATGTTCTCGCCCATTTGGTTCTTCCGCGTTTCACCCGACTCACATAATCCAGTGGTCCGGATCCTAAGATGGTCGAGAAAGCCAAGGAGCTCTGCGAAGACCTGCTTGCCAATGTCAAGGAGCAGTACGAGGAATTTAAGAGCCGGCCCCCTCGCAGCTACGGCGGCGGTGGTGGGTATGGTGGCCGCGGTGGAGGTGACTCGTACCACGGCTACAACAGGGACAGCCATCACCACAACAGCAGTCACAGCTACGGCAATTCTCCTGCGCCTGGAGCTGCTGCCACAGCCACGCCGCCCACATCTACCAGCACCCCCACATCGGCCGCCGACTATGCGGCTCAGTATGCGCAATACTACGGCACCGATCCGTACGCTGCGTATGGTGGTTACCAGGCATACGTCCAAATGTATCAGCAGTGGGCAGCCGCGCAGGCCGGCCAGGCCGGGGCTGCTCCCGGTGCCGCGGGTGCGACAGGAGCCTCGGGCGCTCCCGGCGCCCCCGGCGCGTCGGCATCCCCGCCGCCCCCGCCTCCGAGCGAGGCTGCTCCACCCCCTCCTCCTCCTCCTTCTTCAGCGGCGCCGCCGCCTCCTCCGCCTGGTCCCCCAGGTGCGAGTGGATACAGCGCAGTATGTGTGAGCTTATGAATACCCTGATGTCGTTATTGATCTTTTCCAGGTTCCTCCGCCTCCAGGACTCTGAAAGACCTCGCTACTTGCGGACAACCCCGAAACCGCTGGTCTCCGATTGGCGTTGAATCCTATGATTGAGCTGTGTCCTGGGTGAAATAGCGGGTTTACGGAGGAGGGATTGGGGCGAGAGATCTGTTTCCCATCTCAAGCTATTATTCAAGGCGCCAGTGATGGGTGTCTTGAGGCTGGGTGAGTTAACGGATATCGCTAGCTGAGACTTGCCAAATTTGGTATTGCGCAAGGCGTTGTGGGTATTGTCAAACTGGTGATGCGTTTGAGTTGACGGTAGTTTGACTGGTGTTTCTTTGGCAAATAGCCGGTATATACAATCTAGCTCGCTCTCTCTCTCCCGTCTCAAGATCATATGGACGACCAGCATCTGAATTCTATCCAACATTTTTGTCGAAGGGCTGAAAAGGAGGGTCCAAGCTTCTCGGTTTGGGTCCAGGCCCCGACAGGCCCTTGATCTCGACCCGCCTGGTGCGCCCCGCTAGGCTGCCGCCCCGCTTCACTACTGCTGAGGTACCTGTCAGTGTGTATCCAACCGATTAGCGGGGCATTCAGCCCACTCTCGCCGACCGACTTCCAACTTGGGCCCCGCCATGCGCATGGCAATGAATGAATGCCCACCATGAGCCACCAACGATACCCATCCATTGATGCCGTCAAGGAGCCACACTCGGTGTCGCTGAAGGTTCTGCGGTAAGTCACATCCCTCGTACACCTCAATCTGTTCGCAGTGAAGTTCGGCTAACCTGATGAACGCAGCCTCTCCCGGCCTTCGCTCGTCGCCCAATATCCGCTTCAGCCACCACTCTCCTCCCCCAGCGACGCTCTTTCCCACCCACCTCCCATTCCCGCCTCCCTCGCCTATGGCCCAGATGCCCCAAGCAATGTCATCCCACCAACGAACCCAGCTCCCTTCGTTCTGAGCCCCATCCTCAACCTTCCCCCATCCTTCGGCTCGGCTTACGTCGGCGAGACGTTCAGCTGCACGCTCTGCGCGAACCATGATATCCCGGACGATGCTGCGGGAGTGGGGGCGGGCCCGAAGAAGAGCATACGTGACGTGCGCATCGAGGCCGAGATGAAGACCCCCGGCAGCAGCAGCAGCAGCGGCGGCGGGGGTGCGATTAAACTGCCGCTATTCCCACCATCGGGCCCAGAGACCGGGAGCGGCTTTCATCACGACACCTCAACAGCATCAGCAGCAGAAGGAGGAAGAGGAGGAACAGGCGGCGTAGACCTCCCTTCGGCGGGAACATCGCTGCAAAAGATACTGTCATTCGACCTCAAGGAGGAAGGCAATCACGTGTTGGCGGTGACGGTGTCGTACTACGAGGCAAGTGAGCTGTCAGGTCGCACGCGGACATTCCGCAAGCTGTACCAGTTTGCGTGCAAGTCGTCGCTCATCGTGCGGACCAAGGTCAGCGCGCTGCCGGCTGCTCCTACTGTTCCTACTGCTGCTGCGGGAGGACAGGGAGAAAGAGAGAAGGAGAGGAGCGAGGAGAAGGAGGAGGAAGATGAGAAGGAGGAGGAAGATGAGAAGGAGGAGGAGGAGAAGCACGGACAGAGGAGGCGGTGGGTGCTGGAGGCGCAGCTGGAGAACTGCAGCGAGGAAGGCATCTTGCTGGAGAGTGTTGGTTTGGAATTGGAGAAGGGGCTGGGCTATGAGCATTGTAATGATTGGGAGGGAGGCCCGGGTAATACTGATGGTGGTCTAGCGGAGGGCAGGAGGAGGCCACTGCTACAGCCCGGGGAAACGGAACAGGTTTGCTTTGTTGTCGAAGAGGAGGGATTTGCGGCCGCACAGGAGGTCGAGGGACGGGTGGTGTTTGGGGTTTTGCAGATTGGGTGGCGGAGCGAGATGGGGAATAGGGGATTCTTGTCAACGGGCAAGTTAGGCACGCGGTATGTTCAACTAAAGGGAAGAAGTTGAGTAGGTACTAAGGCAGACAAGTGAGGAACCTAGAACAGTGTTTCTCTTATGAGCTACGTCAGAGTTAACCGGGGGATTGAATCAATGCTTTACAGAACAGCAAATAGTCTAGCTATTGCATTGACACCGAAACATGCTCTTGGATAGCCTAGAATGATTCGGGTACGGCTGGATAAATTCAGTAAGCTGACTAACGGTTCTGGTGTTTACACAACGGGCGAAGGACCCAATTGGCTTCCATTGTGTAGATAGGCTGTCCTTCGTGACAATCTGGCGAGACTGCATCTTCTCGTGTAAACCATTGGTGTAGGAAACATACAATTGAGTGTTGTCAACTTTTTGGACTCATGGCAATGTCATGGACAAAAAAGCTTGTAAATTCATCATGGCACGCATCAGTTTCGCTCCTTATCCTTGTTTGCACATTGGCGGGGCCGATGATTGGGATTTCCAGATGAGCCACGATCCCCCTATTTTTGAAATGCTCCCAGTCCTTAGTGGCACAACCTCGGCATCCCGACCTCCCAGGGGCGCATCTTAGCCGACGGGCTCGGCGTTTGATATTGATCTGATTGAACAAGTTTCAGGCATGGTCTCGGCTCCCGTCTCGGACACTCACGCGTCTAACGATTGAGGTTTGTATTCGCCCGAGGTTCCTGTTGCATCCCATATACACGTGTAAACTTATTGAAAATTTGGTTGAGGCTCCATGACAATGCGTTGCCCGCGTAGCGATGGCTTGCTACACCACAGCTCTGTGTCGTGCACAGTGGAGCTAGCACCCGGCAGACCTTCGCTCGTAGTAGTAATAATGGGTGGGAATAGAGTACATATACGTTCGTATTGAGATCTATTCTTGCAATTCTGTTTGCACTATGAGTTCACCTGCGGATTATGACACGTCGTCCGCTATACGCACCTTAGTCCTGGGTACTTATCAATAATTTGGGTGCTTATTGCCTAGCTTATAGTAGGACTCGGATAAGACACGGCCAGCAGAGCTGGTGAACCAGGTTCCCGGAAGGCCCTTGTTACCGTGACCGCCATTGAGATCAAACGGGTCAGCGGGTTCTCGCCTTTCGTGCCGTCTGGGCGAATGCTGTGTAATCCTGCCACTGTCGTGCCTCAGCAAAACGCCTAAGAGGTGGTCTGACACGACTCAAGAGAAAGGACCTTCAGCCGTGATCCGTGTGTACGTAATCCGTGTGTACCCAGTAGCGGTATGTATGTACTACGTTGAGAGTGTAATGTTTGCTGGTTGAACCCGACTTTCAGTCACCTATTCATTAGGTAACTTGAAGAGTTGCCGTTTTAGGACAATTCTGCCCCTAACTTACCCGGCTGGTTGGTTCGCCGTTCGCCAAGAGAAGACATGCCCGCTGTTACACGCAGAACGGCTGAGAATTGCGGTGCATGCCCCTTCAGCTGCCTGATACTTACTTGGAGACAAGGGATATTAAGGAATGGGAATGTACGAGTTGGACGCGCGAATATACGAGGTGTTTTGCTGTGAGATATCCAACAGTGTGGAGAAGTTATCGACACACCGTGGAGGCGATCACTGATGAGCCAGGGTCTCTGATCTGAGCTTCACCCCACACGCCGGCTGAACTGCCTTGGAATCCCTGATATTGCCGAGGGAAGGTTGCATTCCCAGGAGTCCGTATCGGGTCTGGATCGTCGCCGGCACACCGTGATGCCATTGCAAGATACCACGGCCAACCGCGATTGTTGGCGTTTTGTTCGCCAGTTTAGCGGAGCTGTAAGAGATGCAGCAAGCCTCCCAGAGTGCTATTCTGTGGGGGACACCACATGGGTGCCTGCAGCATCTCGAAGCCTATCGTTATCATCAAGCTCGCTTCGTGTGCTGCAGGGGCCTAGCAAAAGGGGAAAGCAGCAGCATGCAGGTGCGGTGACGGCAGAGAACCGCATCGCACACACGCTTGATTAAATCCGTTTTTCTTTCGCCAAAGCTTACACAGTTATGTTATTTGACACTGAATTGCCCATCTACGCTAATGGATCAGTCAGCACACCAGAGACAAGGATGCCGCCATCTGGCCGGTTCGAGATCTCTGCTTGTTCCGTGACGTGGAGGTTCTCGAACGACGTGGAGCTGCCCATGTGGCGCCCAATGCCAGAGAAGAAGCAGTTCCTGCAGCTTTTTCGGTGCCGGCCGAGTCGGGTTCGATCTTTTCTGTCCCACCTCATCCGCCATCTCGGCTGCAGGAGGAATTGGCTTCGCGAGTTCAAGGCTGGCGCGGCCCAAGGAAGGATCCCCATCCATCCCTCACACACCCAGCCGCACGGATGCAGCTACACACGCATCGTACAAGTACGTCGGCGGATGTGCAATGGTCCGCCATCCAATGATGGCTTCGAAAGGTCGGAACAGACCAACGGCGCGCTAGCAGCACGAGGGACCAGCGAAGCGATTGTTTTCGAAATACCGTCGAAGGAACGCAATCGTGCTCGACCGACAAACCATAATGCACCAGGCTGGAGCGTTGGAGGGCTTTGAGACGCGCTTGTCGGCACCCCCGTCAGCTCTTGTGCATTCGATCGGCATGATTGATACCCCTTTTGGGTTTCTTGGGGGTGACCCTGGATCATCCCCAAACCCCTCCGCAATCGATCTATGGCCCGCTCGAGGAAGTGCCTCGTGTTGGGAAGAACCGCCTGAAGTCGACGAGATTAGGGGCCTGCATGTCGACGTCGGAGCTACGGCTATTGTTTCCTTGAAAGGCGCTAATGGCTGAAAATTTAAACATGTAGAAAGACCTAGCATTAAGTTTCATTGGTTGGGTTCGACTCTTGTAAATTTGACGTGCGGCGGCAGCATGTGGGAGACCTTGCGAGGTGGTTAGGGCAACCCCCGACTCCAGGTTGGCTCGGAAAACGTCCGGGTCCGGTTTGTTAGCTGCCTCCACTTGGCGATAAGGACCCATTGGGCGTTGAGAATGGATGCGCTAGGGGCTGCCCGCTACTAAAATAATCAAACGGGAGGGGTATCATTGTAAGCATCCACAGATTTGAGAAATGCATCCAGCGAGATAGAGAGGCTTGCCCTGTCGTGTGTCTGGAAGTGTGAACTTACCTCTACGAAGTATGTATTGACGGGTTTCTGGAAGGAAAATGGTCTGGACTGCCCGACAAGTGCTAGACGGGACGGCGGGACCCTCTTCCTCTGAGGTGCCTTCCATTTCCATATTGGTGTGCGTGCTTGCATAAAACCCGACAAGACCCGCGGCGGCTGGGGCCAGCAAGGACGCTAAAGGACGCAGGGGCTGGAGAAGGGTGCGGCACCTCCTGCAGCTCAATTACAGGGGTCGCGGTTAGGCCTAAATGCAGATGCAGATGCAGAGCGGTAGGGGATCCAACGAACCAGAAAAAAAGTGAGATCGCGCAACGACTTCAACGAGTGCATCCCAGGACCGTATCTTCCGCTTTGCCGCGAATCCGTGGTTGAGACTGAAAGTTGGGAGGAGGGACCGACCTCACATAGGCAGTGGTGATCTCATTTTTCTCCATTTCGGCTCCAGCCCATCGTTCATCCGCCGCCTGTTCCTGTCCCTGATCGATTTCCCAACCCGAAGCAACTCGAACAAGGCCGCGCTGCCCGACGCCCGAACAATCTTTCCTCTAGTATCTGCTTCCGAGCCGCGACTTCGTGCCTCTTCTGTGCTGCAAAAGGCCGTACATCAACAGGCGGGGGCCGTTGTCTCTGGCCACCGCCGTCAATATCAGGGAGCAGACCGCCTGTTGCACGGTTGCAAATCCTCTCGAGTCGACAACATCGACGAGTTATTCCTTGACGATTACCGGAAGAAGCGATATTAGACTACTCGGCGGCAAAGTTGCGCTCAGCTGCAACAAAGCACTGAATTTTGAAAGAATAAGAGAACAAGGGAAAATATAGAAAAGGTGTGCTGGGAGATAATGTATCATGGATAACTCTTCCGCGCCGCTTGCCGACTACTTCTGGATTGCCGGGATAGAGCACATTGCCTACGATGATCCGGCACCACAGCAACCTCTGCAGCCCCAGCAGCTGGACGACACGATCATCGAGGATGGCGAAGGCGAGAATACCGAGAGTCCGGTAACGACCCCTTCTCGTGCCACAGCTCGGCATTCCCGCCAAAACTCGGGCAACCGCCTTTCCACGCTATCCAAGCTCTCCCTGTCGCCCTCGCTCTCTGGCGGTGAGGGCCGCGTGCTGGAAGACATCGATGGCAACACCAGGAGCAACCGGAGCAGCGCAACTATCCGACCTATGCCCCAGCCGAACCTTGGCAATGGAACTACCAGTGAGAACGTTACGCCTAATATCAACGGCTCCGGCGGAGGGGAGGGGATTGGGTTCGACGGGTTCCCGGTCGACTTCGACTTCGACGAGGCCCTCCTCAAGTTCGCTGCGGAGCGGGAAGACTTCCTGGACGATCTAACCTTCAGCGCCGGCGCAAAGGTTCACACGCGGCCACCAATGGTCAACCCGCGAGCCGAGAAGCTGAAAGCGGACGACGTCGACGCTAGCGGAAGAAAGAGTCCCCTTCGGAGCATCCGGGGTAGCATCCGCCGCAAGATGAGTTTTAGGGATATGAATAGCGTGAAAAAGCAACCTATGCCTCCAAGAGCTGGTAGGTAACAACAACAGACGAGCTGTCAATTCTTGGTATGCTGGACGTTCACGCTGACTTGTGCCATCTTAGCATCCGTTCGCACGGCTAAGCGCCTCAGCAACTACAACTCGGTGATCCCTCCCCCGGAGCCGCTGAACCTAGATCCCGACATGCACCCGCTTAAGAGGCGGTTTGAACCGGTTTTGCTCGACAGGTATCCCCAACGAGATGCTTCGGCAGAGGAGCTGGCCAGGAGGGGGAAGTTCCCGGACTACGTACCCATGTTTGCCTTTCCCAACGACATCCAGATCGTTTCCTCAGACGAGCGTCCGCGTTCGACATGGCATGGCTTCACCATGACTTCTGATGACAATTCCAAGATTTACGGCATTACCATCATTGTCTGGACGGCGTTGAACGCGGAGGTAGCCGATGAGGTAGAGAAGCGGTGCGAGCGGTGGCGGCAACGGCACATGAGCAACGAGGAAAGGGAGCTCGCTGCCAGTTTGGGGGGCCGGCTCGCCGCGGAACGGGCACATCTCTCTCAGCTGCTGGCCAAACTGGGTACTCTACCCTCGGGCTCGGCGGCAAGAGAAGCCATTGACGAACAGATCAGTGCCGTGGAAGAGAAGATTGCGCTGATGACGGAGATGTTACGGCCGTTGCGGCATGGCGCGGCGTCCAAGATTGACGGTCTAACGGCCGGTGAGACAGGTCTCTGGACGCCTCGTGCGTTCGGCATCCTCGGCAGAGACCCCTCCAAAATGGGTTTTTGGAAGGAGTGGCTGCGGGCGGTCGTCGTGCCCATGACTGACGGTGCCGTGCTGCGGATATCGCCAAGCTCCCCCAAGGTCGGCCGCTGGCAACCGCTGGAGCGCTACGTCGTCAATCTTTGCACCGAGGCTTTTAGTCCGTTGAGCTCATTGACGCAGGTGGAGCTCGGTGTGCGCGAGTTGCGGCTGTATGCACGAAAGGAGGCGGCCAACGAGATTCCGGGGTCGAGGACAATCGATATTTACGCCCTCTTCCGATGCCTTTCGCTGGAGAATATCGTCCTCCTGTTCGAGTACGCCATGTCCGAGGCCCGCATCATCTTCCTCTCATCACACACTGGCATGCTGCATCTTGCCTGCCATGCACTAGCCAACCTTCTCTATCCACTGAAATGGGCGAGCATCTTCATCCCCGTGCTGCCCGCACGTCTCATTTCCGCGCTTGAGGCGCCGTGCCCTTATATTGTCGGAGTTGAGAGACGGTATGAGAAGATTGAGCTCCCCGAGGACGATTACGTCTTAGTCGATCTCGACAAGGACGTCATCGACGCCACGGCCCATCCTGTTAGCCTACCACGGCAGCACCGCCGGAAGCTTTTGTCCTTGCTGCAGGTAGCTGCTCCGCACCGCCTGCGGTATGGAGTGTCTCCCGGCCCCCCTCCATATGCGGTCGAAGCCTTCCCGTACGATGCCTTCTCGGCTGAGAGTGAGGCAATCTTTAATCCAGTTCCGGTGAAGAGCTCGCTAGGCAAGTGGGTGACACAAAACTCGTCCACGTTTGCCGAACCGAACCCGCCCAACTCAATCCGCATCCCTTTGTTCAACGCTTTTGCGAAGGCAAAGGTCGACTCGAGCAAACAGGAGAGGCCCACGACTTCAAAGTCGAGCAAGGGAAGTCCTCCCTCGTCTGTGTCGCCGGTCTCGATGAACTTCCCGCCGATGCCCACCACTCCTGTATCCCGCAGCGATTCTGGGTTTGCCCAGACGCTTAGAGAGAAGAGGTCCGGGCACTTTGACGAGAAGTCTAGGCGCAGCTCGTCATTCGGCGTGGAGAAGCACCACCCGCCAATGCACCGGCCCAGCCTCCCGTTCCTGAACGGCCACAGCCAGAACTTGTCGATATCCGCCATCTCGGTCGACTCGCAGTCTTCGTTTGGCGGGTATGCGCCGTCGACATACGCCCAGTCGACTATCGCTGCATCGACTATCATGCCCAATATGATGGTCCAACCGGTACGAAACACGGAGAATACTGTTTGGGTGGAGGGCCACTGCTTCAACTGGGCACCATCCGAGGTCACCTCGACCTGCACCATCTGCGAGGACCGTTCGGAAGGAGACGGTCTCTACAAGTGCAGCGGATGCGGCTGCCTGGCCCATAACCGGTGCCTCGGTTTCGTGTCGCTGGTTTGTCCCGACGCTTTCCACGCGGACCGCGTGCGGGCAGCATTTGTCCGCTGCTTGGCTAGTCTTCTGTATACCTACCGCAAGCACCTCGGCCGACCGAGCCGGGAGCAAAAGGCCAACGGGCAGCTCTATGCCTTTGACATGGACGGTTTCATCCGCAACCTGCCCTACGACCAGCAGGAGTATGCCACCATGATGCGGGACACCCAAGGTAAGTCCTTCTTCTGCGGACCCGTCTACCCCTTACGCATACACTAACGAAATACCACCCTCCAGCCTTCAATCAATTCATCCACGAACGCGAACGGCACTCTGCCACCGACCCGGCGATCCGTCTCTTTGACGAGATTATTCTCGCGAAGAAAGCCCGTGGCCGTCCCGTTTTCTCAGCGGGGCTGTCTCGTCTCTCCACTCTGCGCGGCTCCCACGGCTTCTACCCTGGCTCCAATAGCTCCTCCGGAGGAGGTGGAGGTGGTTTCACCGCCCCCGGAGCCGCGGCGGCGGCCGCGGCAGGGCGCGCGGCCAAAGTGCCCGGGTATCTGGCGGATACGACGGACCACATCTGGCGGACGGCGTCGGTCCCCGTGCCGTCGGCCAAGATCCAGGGCGATTACCGGAGCGTGGTGACGCGCGTGCCGCTGCGGCTAGACCCGGCGCTCATGAAGGAGCCGAGGGCGATCCAGGGCGTCCCGCGGCCGTCGGAGCAGGGCAAGGTCAAGAAGCTGGTAAGGAAGCAGGTAGCCAGCATGATGGGCCCACCGGCGGGGTTCCGAGCGCAGGAGTGAGCTCCATTTTATGTTTGAATGTGATTGAGTTGGCGCGAGTTTGAATCGACTCCTCAACGAGCCTGCATGCTGGTCAATATTTGGCCCCGACTTGCCTTGCTTGGTCCAGTCAGGGAACGCGGGGAGAGAATGCCTCGCATTGGATGAGAGCGTTGGGTAGGGATGTGGGTTGATGGTTGGAAAGAAGAAGCGATTTGAAGAGATCCATCGCCCACAGGAGGTCTATTACACGGGCTTGTTTATTTACGCGAGCGATGGTGCTTGGTGTACCCTCTGTTCGTTTGTTTAGGAGGCAAGGGAAACGAGCGGACAACGTGTAATACGTGTTTGTACGATAGGGTTTTTAATCTCTTGTTTCTCCGTTTTCGGTCTTTGGGAGGATTTCTGGGTGGGACCTGGGATGGATTGGTTGGCGGGAGGTCATAACACAAAAGGATAGCTTGCTACTTGCCGAGTATTAGCATTTATTAAGGTTCTACTTGGCTAAAGAGGAGAGGATGCTTAGTTCTAGTCTGTCGATTAGACCCCCGCTTGATGGATGGTGGATAGATAGATGTGAGCATAACACAGGCCGTGAGCCATAAAACCAGTCGTATCACCTTAATCTATAGTATGGAAGCTCTGTAATTTTAGAAAAAAGTCTTGGGAATATGCATCGGCTGGTCTTTTCGTTGGTCAATGTTTGGCCGCATTGAGAAATCTCGCACGGATTTGTCATGGCATTTCTACATGTCCTTGCTATCCGGCTACACCCCCCCGGGGGTTTCTGGTGCTGAAAACCAGGATGTAGGCGCGATGAGAGCGTCGGTCAACTTCGAACTGAAAGATTGATTCCCAAGCCATTATTTTTGCAGAGGAACGGCCTCAACCAAGTCGTTGCGGATGACAGACAAGACATTGTCTCGTCACTTCTACGCGAAATCGCCCTAGTATATCCTAAACCGCCCTCCTATCCAACTCCAGCCGCAGCACTCTAATTATCCATCTCTTTCACGCCGTTTGTGGCCCGTCCAAGCCTCTATTATCCCCTTTCCCCTTCCCACCGTCACCGTCCCCATCCTTGCGAGGTTTGTCGTACCTCGGCACCTTCTCGTATGCATTCGGACTCGGCTGGCGTTTCCTCCGCCTCTTGCCCTCGCTCCTCCCACGGTGCGGGTGAGGATGATGGTGTCCACCATCGCAATCGTGTTCGTGCTCGTGATCCCCTGGTTTCTTTCCACGTCCCTTCCCGAGGTCGGAGTCTGAGTCCGAATCGGACGAGTCGGAGGATGAGGAGGAGGAAGAATCACTGGATTCATCTACACCGCGGGGGCGGTGGTAGATGCAGCATACTGTTATATGAGCAGCGAGTGTCAGCGATGTCCAGCTAACAGAGACCAAGGGGTGAATTATCTCGTACCTTTGGATTTCTTTCTCCCCAGTCCCTCATTGTCCACCACATCTGACCGCCACTGTACTGATCTCCGTGTTGGGGCGTGCGCACCGCGGAGACGGAGAATGGCTTGCGGCTGGGTTTGAGTTTGCTGTTCTGTGGACACGGTGGTTTGGGTTAGGCTAGGGGCTGGTGGAGATGATTGTTGTAGTCGCGACTGCGGAGCAATCGAGGCCATCTTGATAGCCAAGTTGCAATTGCTTTAAGAGGTATCGTTGGTGGTTCTGTATCGAATCGAGATAACCTCGCTTGGTCGAGACAAAGCACGTCCCGCGGCGGGAATGGCGGCTATTTGCTTCGCTGGCGATGGGATCGGATCGTGAGGGCGGAACTGCGGCGGTTTCGATTATCTTCCAGAAACAAATGCAGGGACACTGAGTTAGTCGATTGAGCCACTGCTGCGAACTCAGGGAATAATAGGGCAAGCAAACAAGGTGATCAAAGGGTTTGGAAATCCGAGTCGGTCAAGCTTAGGCTTCGAGAATAGAACCAGGTCTGTCAGTTGCCCCACGTCACAATGCCAGCGCACAGACATTCTGCGTGGGGTGACGATCAGCCGGAAACGACCCCGGCATTCTGGAAGCTTGTCTCGGACCCTGGCGGTGTTTTTGTCGACAATTGCGCCCAGGTACCTGCATGACAGTACCGTTCGGATCCGAAGTCGATGTTAGCCGATAAATCCTGGGAAAAAGAAAGAAAATAAAGGAGAAAGAAAGAAAAAAGAACGAAAAAACTGTTTCGTTTAACGTGTGCTTAGAGCACGACTTTTTGCTGATAGAATACTGCTTAAATAACCTCCACTACGAGTTAACAATAGCCCATAGAGCATTCGATCCAGCACTGCAACAACAATCCACTATGCCTCTCCAAAGGCACATTTCTAAAGCCTATGTCCTCTTCTCTGCTATCTTGTTTAGCTTTTACGTTGTTCGATTAACAGAAGTCAATCTCATCCCCCTGCTTGCCTGTTTCTTTTCAAAGAAGCCGGTTGGCGTAGTCACGTCGTTGTCCTGCTGCTTTCCGCTGTGGGGGTGAGTGAGGCCTTTGTTTGGGCTCACACGCTAGAACAACAAGCCATTGGGCTGATGGTAGCACATCGGGGTAGCGGTACCAGAGCTGTTGAATGAATCAACACTCGAGTTCCCCGTTGTGTCGCCTTTCGTGAGATGAAGTCCAAGTGAATGTGTCACCAAGTCGTTTCTGAGCCACGTTGGTCAGTCAGCTGGTTACCCAGTCGGCTTCGCACCTTCCCGCAACCGCAACCATGACCACCAAGTACACTTGTTCAGTACAACGGTTCTCCATTCTTCTCTGTACCCTCAACGCTTTGCTTCTAGCAAGTGTTGCCAGTAGCCACTCTCTAATGGTCTAAGAGTTGTTGAGTGAGGTTCAACTCCTAGGTCGGGTCTTACTGCAGGAGTACCGCGGAAGGCAAGCAGCATCCCGGACTTGCAAACAGTCAACTTGAACTCTCACCGGCTCTGTGTTTTCTTTTTCCCAACTTGGGATGAATGAAGTCACTCACAGAAACCAGAAAGGCAGCCACGACCCGCATTCACCCTCAAGAGGCAGTCATTCAGAGGCCGCTGCGACTTCCTTCTCGCGTCGCTGCTCGCTTTGGCTGATTCGCCTGCGAGTACCTCAGCAGCACACCGAGACAGTACTGTCGCTTTGCGTGCTCTCCCTTTCAAAGAAGGCAGTCGCTGTGGCGAGCAGGCCCCTTCCCTCTTCGACATCATGATTCCCTTAAAAGACGAGTCGTGGTCACAGGCGGTCAATGCTAATGACCAGCTAACTTCCCAGGCCATCGAGAGCACGACAGAGCCAGCGAAAGGACAACAGCACGCTGCTGACGACCACACCGCCGAGATGGCTCCGGGCGGCAAGTCGCGGTCCAGCTCTTTGCGGCGCGAGGTTGACCTAAGCTCTCTACTCGACCCCTCTGAAAAGAACGAGTTGACGGCGCTGGTGGGCAGAGTGACCGAGTCGATGCTCAAGGATGTTACCCAGCTGTTCGACCCTGTCCGCGCCCATGGCCAGGCCGAGACATCACGAACCACCTTCTGGAGTAAGCTGCCCTATTACCTTAAAGATCTGAGCCTGAACGACCCCTTGAACGGGATTCAGACCCGTGTCGACCACATGGAGAATGGCAAGCCCTCTCGCTCCAAGATGGCGGGCAGGGCCCGGGACAGACGCGGCGACGCCCCAAGTGCTGCCGGTGCTCCGAACCGAGAAGAAAATGACGTGACGCCGAGACTCCAGGAGCTCAAGAAGGAGGCTTTGCTGCACTTCAAAAAATGGCAGATGGCTGTGCATCGGAGAATTGGCGAGATTACGGTTAAAAAGACTTCGAATCAGCAGCCTGGCCCTGCATCTGCTGGCACGAAAAGGCGACCGCCGTCTAATAGGAGAGGCAGGTCAAGCGGTAGGGTTATGACACGAAACTACCGCCCTTTAATTGCTGATGAGAGAACAGGCCCAATGACCACGACCACGCCAACAGTCAATTTTGAAGCCGACCCTGTGTTGACGCAGCTTTATCCGCCAACTCCGACGACGCTCTCCTTGTTGCCGGCAGAAAAGAGATGTTTGCTGCTACATGCGTTACTTCTCCTGCTGTTGTCGATTGAGAACTATGGCGCGTACACCCGCATCTTGCTCCAAAAGATAGCATCGGCTCTACAAATGCCTCTTCGCATGCTCGCCGAAGACGAGATTAGGGTGTGTGGCGCCTTGGCCCAGATTGCCAAGGATATCCCACCTGAACTCTTGATACCGAAGAAGAACGAGGATGGTAAACCTGCTAGACGGTGGAAGGTTGGACTTGCAGCGACAGCCGCCGCAGCAATTCCGGTGACGGCCAGCGGGCTTGCCGCAGCATTTGAAGCAGTGCATATCGGATCCGTTCTGGGAATTGCTGGAATCCCAGGTGCGGCCGCAGCAAGTCTTCTTGGTATTATGGGCGAGAATAGCCTGGCTGCGGGGGCGTTGTTTGGTATATACGGCTCCAGGAACCCGAGCAAGATGATGGAGCACTACCTCAAGGACGTCGGTGACCTCGCATTTCTACCGCTTCGCGGCTCGATGGGTCAGGATCCCGAGTTTGGAAAAATCACCCCCGAAAGCCGCCGCCTTCGAGTCGTCCTAGGCATCAGTGGATGGCTGATGAACAAAGACGAGGTCGTCAGCCCCTGGCAGTGCTTGGGCCCACAGAGCGAGGTGTATGCCGTCCAATGGGAACCTGATGCCTTATGGAAGCTGGGCAGTTCGTTGGATACGCTTGTCCGGAGCGCGGCATGGTCCATGGCAAAGAAGGAGATCATTGCTCGGATCAGCGATTCCCGCCCCAGGCCCTTAAGCCACATTGCCATTGTGGCTAACCAGCATGGGCCAGTGTTCTCCAACCTGGTTGACGGTTGCTGGCCGGCGAGCCTCCTCAAGATCAGCAAGATCGTCGACAACAACTGGAATAACGGAATGGTCCGCGCCGACAAACTCGGATCCATCCTCGCCGACGTCATTATGAGCAAAGCACAGGGTGAGCGCGGAATTTCGCTGATCGGCTACAGCCTCGGCGCCCGTGCCATCTATGCCTGCCTGATGTGCCTCGCTGAGAAGCGAGCGTTTGGGCTTGTAGAAAACGCCATCTTGATCGGGACACCCGCACCATCCGAGCCCTTGGCATGGTGCGCCATGAAGAGCGTAGTGCCAGGTCGGTTGATCAACGTGTATTCAGAGAATGATTACATCCTCGGGTTTCTCTATCGGACCAGTAGCATCGATTTTGGGCTTGCGGGACTGCAGCGTATCACCGGGGTCGACGGCATTGAGAATGTGGATGTTACTGCTAAGGTCAGTATCCACCCTCGATACCAGTACCTCGTGGGTAGCATCCTGCGGCACATTGGCTGGGAAGACACGGACGCAGCTCAGATCGCCCGGGATGAGGCCGAGATGTCGTTCTATGACGAGCGCAATCGGAAGCACGAGGAGCGACGGGACGCAGTGGAGCTTGGTAAGGTAGAGACCAGAGAGGAAAACGAGCAGGGGGTTATTCGGACCAGAATGCGCAAGAGGAACAAGAAGTGAGCTGGCGAGTCAGGTCACGGTCGTCGGCCATAAGCGAGGCATATATCTTAGGAGCGGCCGACTTTAGTATGAGGACAAAAGGTCGAGGACGCCATGATATCTATGTTCGTTGTATTAGCATCCGGCGCTTTTAGCCCCAGGGGGGATTATCCGAGAGACAGACCGCATGACAGCCTGATGGTGTTTGGGTTTCCTCTTCTGCTTTAAGTGATTCGTCGCTGGTCAGATTGAGCGTTCGTGAAAATCACCACTTCTTCCTCCGCGGCCCGACCCCAAACTGAGCCATATCGCTTACTCCGGCTCAACTTTGTCCAGCGTTCTTCTGCCCGGCGCTTCATAAGGAATTGGTGACATTCCAACTCATGACCCTCCCGTGGCTTCGTTCAAATCCCCATTCCCCTGTGCTGCCGCCGCCGCCGCAGCACCTCCACCTGTCCCACTTCTCACAACGAAGTACCTCCCCACCGTCTCCGCCGCGGTCCCCAACACGTCCCAATCCTCGACGCCCTCGATAGGCTTCAACTGCCCAGCACCCTTTCCAGTGTGCGTCCTCGTCGCACTACTTCCCCCACTTGTACTCCCCCGCCGTCGCCGAGGACGCCTGCAGCGCCCCACAACTTCCTCCTCGGCGAGTGCGCGCCTGAGAGTCTCGACTGTGACGGCGGCCTCGCGCAGACCCGCGGCGGTTTCGTCACGGATCGAGGGAAGCGGGTCGACGCCTTCGGTGTCGACGCGCTGTATGTCACGGACAAAGTGCAGCTGCGCGTCGAGGTCGGCAAGCATGCGGCGCGTCTGAAGTCGTTTTTCTTCAGGTGAGAGCGAGTCCGGGGGTTGTGGCAGGGCGGAGAGGCGGAGGAGATGGGCTAGCTGGTCTGCTGTGACGATTGGTGGTTCTTCTTCTTGTTGCTGCTGCGTCGTCGTCGTTGATGATGGTGGTGGGAGAAGGGTGCGAATTGACCAAGTTGGTTTGGAAAGGAGGGCGTAAGGGTCGTGCTGGGGTGGTCGTTGAGGCAATGACTGAGAGGACGACTGGCGGTTTTGGCGCGACAGGAATCGCCTGGTGAGGCGCGAGAAGGAGCGGCACGGACTGACCATGTTAGACAGATAAGCCTGGTCGCGGCGTTGGCCTGTCTTTTCTAATTAGGGTCGAGACGAGACGAGGTTGGAAGCTCGAGGCAAGGTGAAGCAGTAAAAACAATTGAATTGGTCAAGTTTAGATAACTTTTGGCTGAGCGCTCCTCGATAAAACAGGAAGCTAGCCTGATTGGGAACAGAAAACGGAACTCGTAACAGCTGGCGTCATACCTAGCTTCAGCCCTGCACGCTTTGAGACGGCGTTGGCCCACAGCCCCGCCCTTCACATTGCCAACGGCCCGAACGACTTCCCGGTATAAGACTAGAACGCCGGTACACGGTCCTAACCTCACTTCGATCCGTGGGTATATTCGAACCCTTTCAGAGGATTAGCAGGAGATAACGACACCATGGCTCTCGACCCGCGCGCGCTAGAAGAAAAGGTGCGACACCGCTGTCTCAAACCCGCCATGCCCCTCGCACAGCCATACTGAACCAACTCGCTACATAGGCCAAGAAGGCGCTCCAGAGCGCTGGTGGGGGTTTCAGCTTCTTCAGCAGCAACAAAGAAGAGAAATACCAGAATGCCGCCGATCTCTACGTCCAAGCGGGCAACGCCTACCGGATGGAGAGGATGAGTATGTTGTGTGCAAAAAAAAACGTGGCACCCTCAGAACGCGTGCTGACCTCCCGGGAACAGGCAAAGAAGCGGGGCAGTGCTTTGAGGCAGCGGCAAAAATCCACCAGGACAAGCTGGACGAGCCAGACGACGCGGCCAACCAGATGGTCGACGCCTTCAAGGTCTACCGCAAAGACTACCCGCAAGACGCCATCCGCTGCATCAAGGCCGCCATCGGCCGGTACCAGGCCAAGGGCAACTTCCGGCGGGCGGCATCCCACCTCGAAAACGCGGCCGAGCTGCTCGAAGAGACGAGCGATCGCAAGGGCGCTATCCCGCTCTACAGCGACGCGGCGCGGTTCTATGAGGAGGACGGTGCGAAAGCGTGAGTACTTATGGTTGTTTGTGTGCGCACAGACTTTGTCAGAATCTGAAGCTGACATTTCATGTTGTGACAGTCTGGCGAACAAGAACTGGCTAAAGCTGGCTGATATCGCCGCTCTAGACGGCGACTACTTCAAGGCAGTGGAGAACTACGAAAAGGTGGCCGACTCGTCCCTCGAGAACCAGCTGATGAAATACTCGGTCAAGGACTACTGGTTCAAGGCGGGCATTTGTATCCTGGCGACCAAGGACCTGGTCAGCGCGCGTCGGAATCTTGAAAGGTACAAGGAGAAGGACCCGTCGTTTGCGGGCCAGCGGGAGTACCAACTTCTCTCGGACCTAGTCGAGGCCATCGACGCTGGGGACCAGGAGGTGTTCACCGACAAGCTGTACGCGTTCAACCAGATGAGCCCGCTCGATAAGTGGAAGACGGAGATCCTACTCAGGATCAAGAACCAGATCGAAGAGGCGGACAACGAGTTTTCTTGAGATGCTACCTGAGTGGTGCTGGCGTTTGGGTTATAGAGCAATAATTGATGACACGGGCAGACAATACGAACGCTACAGGGCCCAATCACTGTGTATGAGAGAGACGGACTGGTCTCATGCCTTCTGTGCCCGGCTGGACGCTCACGGCTGTATCCCAAGGTATCTGGACGGCTCATGTGCTATTTCCCGCACGGTGTTATTGCCTTCTGGAAGTGTGTCAGAATTTACGGAGCCATCGATCTGTGCATTGTGAGGCATGAATTGCTAAAACCACTTACCCGTTCGCCGCCTGCTGCCAGACGCTGTGGCTAGCCTGCATAATGCACAAGAAATTGATTACCACGGCCATTTCAGCAGCACCGAAAGGGATGTTTCAGTTGGCAACGAACTCGCAAGAGCGCAACAAGCGCCGCTGGGCCACAACAACGCATACGGAAGGTCTTGGTCCGGCCGCTGGCCCCGGCCACGCCGTCATCTTCGCGAAGGATGGAGTTGGTGCCAACGTGTATCGAGCCACGAGCGGCTACGCCTTTTGCGCAGCTTCGTCGACTGCAAGTTCACCTCGGACCATCACCCTTTGTCACCGGATCGACCAGGGTGCCGTCAAGGGACAACTTGTTTTAGCACCCCTGTTCGCCCTTCAGGAAACGTGACCATTTTGCCTTTGCGAGGAAGCGAAGGAGGGTAGATAATGCGTCTAAGATGCCGAGATTTTTGAAGTGATCTAATGCTGAGATAAAAGGGAAGGGAGGGTGGGAGCAGAAGGGCGTTATATCGGTACCCTGATTTTCTCATGGTGCCACGCTCTCGATTGGGAATTCATCGTCGGTTCGTACTTCGTACGGTACAAATAGACCACCCCATTGGCATTGTCCCGAGCGTTCCTGGGATACGCTGCACGGTAGGGTTCTTGGGGGAAAAAAACGAGCCACTTAGGGATGTTCACAAACACCAGACATAAGAGTGCCATGCCCGCTAGTGTGCAAGTTCGCTGATAGAGTGTACAAGTATGTGGGTGTGAGATGTCTGTGAATGGTTCAGCGGCCCACGTCAAGTACCGTCTCTAGTTGGCGAAGCATTTAACCAACCCTGGACTGGGTAGACTGTTGCAGCGCCAACCCTTATCGCTCTCCATCAGAGGAGGTGGGGTTGACCCCGGCCGATAAGCGATAACACCCAACTTTTTGGCTCTCCTCTGAAATTTCTCGATCCCCAGACCCGAGAGGTGCTTCGCCTTGCACGCCAGATTTTGGGTATAGACTGCCAAGATGGCTTCTCCTTCATTGCAAGAGAAGCTCGACAAGATTCGGTCTCCAAATCTGCAAAACCAGAAGCAGGTAGGTTTGATTCCTCGTTTTGTCATTCTCTTACGGTTTCCTTCCATTTCTAGACTCTCCAAGGTAGCTAACATACATCGCAGACCGCCAGTGTTCTCGAGGGTGTCGAGTCGGCTTTCAAGGAACGGAACACGGAACCCACCCCGACTGCCTACTTTGCCGCACTCCTCAGCCTCCTAGACAACAAGACGCTCGCACAGCCCGTCGTCTATCTTCTCGATATCATCACACCATTCGCGCCCGAGCCCCTACTCCGCGCCAAATTCACCCAGATCCTCACCCTCTTGGCACCTGTGCTGTCCCAACCGGACGCTGATGCGCCCCTGATCAGGTCATCGATTGGTTGCTTGGAAGGCTTGTTGCTTGCCCAGGATGCGGCAGCATGGGAGATGAGCGCTGCTGTCATTGGCCCCCGCCGCGCGGTGGGCGGCCTGCTTAGCTTCTCGCTCGATCCGCGCCCCAAAGTGCGCAAGAGGGCGCAGGAAGCGCTGAGGAAGATTCTGAAGAACCCGCCGCCGAGCCCTTCACTCGACCATCCCGCCGCCGCCATGTGCGCCGAGACCGCCATCATGAGCCTGACCGCCCTGGCAGAAAAGGCTGCTAAGTTGAGGAAAGAGAAGAAGGGGTCTGAGGGCGTGCACGATCCGGAGCTGATTCATGCGCTCCAGCTGGTCAAGACAATCGCATCGGCCAGCGGCGGGTGGCCGAGTAAAAAGATTGAGTCGCTGTGTGAGCTGCTCCTCGGCATTGCCCGATCTGGAAACGAGCACATGAGCATGGCTGTCTTTGACATCTTCGAAATGATTTTCGAGGGAATGGCGGACGAGGTTGCGTCGGCCAAGTTGCCGAGGCTGGTCGAGATCATCAAGGAGTTGCGCCCGGCACCCAACGATACCCAGCTGCTCCCGCCCTGGATCGCCATCTTGTCCAGAGCCTACGATGTGTCGGCCCAAATATCACCCGAGGAGACGTTCCAGGAGTTGCTCGAACCCTTCAACATGGTGGCGGGGTATCTGGAGTCGGAGGCCAAGAATATCCGCATCTCTGCGTCCGAGTGTCTGGTGTCGTTCATGGCAAACTGTGTGCCACGGCAGGTCTTGATCGACCCTTCAATATACGACGAGAAGGTCATTCAACAGCTTGTCAATACCGCCGAAGGCCTCCTCTCCGTCAAGTACCAGGCCGCGTGGCTCGAGACTTTCAATGTCATTGGCGCCATGTTCGACGCTCTCCGTTGGAGGGCGGCACCCTATCTCCTCGCCATTACAAAGAGTATTGGAGAGATGCGCGGCAATGATGCTTTCACCGGGAAACAAGAGGCCGATGAAGTCCTCGGCAAGGCTATCCGAGCCATGGGGCCCGAAGCCGTTCTGGGTGTCCTACCCTTGAACCTGGCCAAACCCGCGAAGGGACAGCCGGGGAGGGCCTGGATGCTGCCGATTCTGCGTGACTACACATCCAACACCAACCTTGCCCACTTCAAAAGCGAGTTCGTGCCACTGAGTGCAGCAATGTTCCAGCGAGTGCTGGACCATGGTTCCGCGGCGAAGACGATGGAGGTTAAGATTTTCGAGACGGTAGTTCAACAGATCTGGTCGATTCTCCCCGGATACTGCGATTTGCCGTTGGACCTCGTGGAGGCGTTCGACAAGGAATTCGCTGAGATGCTCACCAACCTGCTTTATGAGCAGGTTGAACTGCGATTGGATGTCTGCCGCGCTCTCAAGGCGCTCGTGGAGTCGAACCAAGCTGTTGCCTCGGCCTCAGAGGACGAAGATCCGGTTCTGCACAACAGGGTGACCAAGGAGACGGCACAAAAGAACCTCGAGTACCTGGGGACCACGTTCTCTGCCGACTTCTTAGCGGTGCTCTTCAACGTCTACAGCACAACCCTGCCGCAGAAGCGGGGTCCAGTCTTGCAAACCATCAACTCGTACCTCAGCATCATCCCTCCTGCCCGGCTTATGGAGACATTCGATCTCGTTTGCGAGAAGCTTGCTGCAGCTCTCCAAGAACCAGTCGAGAAGCCAAAGAACCAGCAAAGTGGCGAACAAGTGCCCTCCACTGCCCATACGCTTATGGATCTGGTTGTCACCATGTCTATCTACCTGCCGAGGGAGAGCTTCGAGGCGCTCTTCAAGATCGCATCGCTCGTCGTCTTTAAGGACGACGACCCACAGCTCCAGAAGAAGGCCTACAAGATGATTCCGAGGTTGGCTGAGTCGGACATTGGCAAGGCCGCAATTGAAGAGAGACACGAAGAGATCCAGACACTTATTCTATCGAGCGCTGAAAAAGTGTCTGCGCCCGCTAGGCGCGAACGCCTCGCCGCAATCAGCGCCCTGATCCCCTTTCTCCCGGATAGCTCTCTCCACTTTATTCCCTCCATCCTCTCCGAGGTTGTCATCAGCTGCAAGGAGAACAACGAAAAGGCCCGTACAACAGCCTTCGATTTACTTGTCCTCATGGGCCACGCTATGGTGGCCGCAGACGGCGCGGTTATCGACAACAGCAAGGTCCCGCACATGCCCAAGGATGCGCCGATGGCCAAGGCCTCTCTTGAGGAGTACTTTACTATGGTTAGCGCCGGTCTCGCAGGCAGCACGCCCCACATGATTTCCGCGTCCATCACCGCCATCACCCGCGTGCTCTACGAGTTTCGGGAGTCGCTCAGCAAAGAGACAATGTCGGATCTCGTCCAAACCATGGATCTTTTCCTGACGTCCAACAACCGCGAGATAGTCAAGAGCGTCCTCGGCTTTGTAAAGGTGTGCGTCATCAGCTTACCGACCGACCTCATGCTCCCTCGCCTTGCGACGCTGATCCCCAACGTCATGGTCTGGAGCCACGAGCACAAGGGCCACTTCCGTGCCAAGGTCAAGCACATCCTCGAGCGCATGGTGCGCCGCTTTGGCGTCGACATCGTCAACAAACACTGCCCAGAAGCTGACCGCAAGCTGATCACCAACATTCGGAAGTCCAAGGAGCGGAGCAAGCGCAAGAAGGAGGCCGCCAAGGATGGGGGCGAGTCCGACGCCGAAGGTGCCGGCAGGCGCAAGAGCCGCTTCGAGAGCGAGTACGACCAGGCGCTTTATAGTAGCGACGACGAGGACGAAGAGGGTAACGAGTCGGATCACTCAGACGACTCGGATGCCGAGATGAGGGGCAGGAAGCAAAAGAAGCGCGGAGCACCGGGCCAAAGAGGCGGAAGCAATGCTTATATTCTCGAGGACGAGGACGAGCCGCTGGATCTGCTGGACCGAAACGCGCTCGCCAACATCTCGACCACCAAGCCCGGTCGGCCGAGGAAGGATGGGAAGCGGATGAAGGCCAAGACGGACCTTGATGGGAAGCTCATCCTGGGCGCTGACGATGAAGCAATGGACATTGACAGCGCACCCGCTACTGGCGGTGGCGAGGGCGACGAGGAGACTGGTGTCGGCGCGTACGTCGCTGCACTGCGGGGCAAGGATATACCGCGCCGTGGTCTGCGCGGCAAGCTCAAGTGGAACCGCGGGAGGAAGAACGAGGAGGCTGACGAGGAGAGTGATGATGGGATGGATGTTGATGAGGATGCCGCAGCCAAGGCGTTCAGGGAGAAACGCGGTGGTGGTGGTGGGAGGGGAAGACATGGTGGCGGTAGTGGCGGTAGGGGACGGGGAGCAGGTGGTAGGGGCGGCAAGGGAGGAATCGCTGCTGCCGCTGGGAGAAGGGGCTTGGGACAGGAGAAGCGGAGGGGACCGGCTACGCATGGGAGCCGGGTCAGTAAGGGTGGGAGTCGGAGGTGAGGAATGGGAGAAATGTGCAGAGTCGTTTGGGTTAAGACGGTTGAGCTTATGTTCATTTTCTCTTGGTGTTGAGGTCGGCTAAAACTTATTCCCCATGTAGGGCATGCAAACTGAAACGTGAATTTCTCCAAGTTTCTCGTTGCGCATAAAGGGTCCCTTTGGAAAGTGCCTGCCCTGTGTAACTATGGGTATTTTGCTTATGGATGACCATTATTCGCAAGCCATCTGCGAGAGAAGCAGCCTTGGTCAGTCACTCATGGCCTGCTATTGAGAATGAACCTCAATATCTCTTGGCGTGGTTCCGACAATGTGGTAACAGATAATATATACGTCAGCCTCCCTGATCGTAGATAGGGAGCTTTAGAGCGCTAAGAAGCGCTTGACATCAAGGCAGACTACTTACTGTACCAAGGGGTCTCGCACCCGCCCTTTGCTGCGCATTTCATTCAGAAGGCATCCAGAATTCAGCAAGGCTGAATGGCGGCTCCGCATTCCAAAGTTTGTCTAAGTACGGCGCAGATTGCTCGACAAAATAACCCATCCTCATTGGGCACGGCACTTGATGTAGGAAGGCACTGCGCCACCAACAACAGCGGCGATTCCAGGCATCTACAAACGGCGCTGGGATTGTCGCAGTGTCACGCTTCATTTAGATACGAGATTCCTGATAGCCAGACATTGATTATACGCAGGATCCCAGCTGGTTGATCACTTAGTTGCCAACCACTTACTTCTCTTTAAACCGCTTACATCTCGCCCCTCATCCCCTCAATATCGCTACCTAGAGACAGGGAGCCAATGTATTATCGTCGCTTCTTTTGAACCATCTACGAATAATAGATACTTCACAGTTTCTCAGTTACTTTGAGGAAGAATCAGGAAACATGGCCAGCGTAGCTCGAGCCACGAGATGCGATGGCGCCTCGATGCCCGCAACCGAGAACCTACCTATTCCCCGTATGCTAAGAACCACCCCCAGCTCTTTACCCCATCCCGGCGCACATCTTTCCCTCTACAGTTTGAATAGTTGAAGGCAGCTCCGAAAGTTCACCTTTGAGCCGAGTCCCCAAAATGATTGGGACCCAGGAGGAAGAGAGAAACGAGGAAGAGAGAAACAAAGAAGAATGGCTGACCGATAGCACCGCCCACCGCGGGGGCCACTAAACAGACGACATCAACGTTATGCTGATCGCGACGACCAACTCGTCGAATCCGGCCATGGCGGCATGCTGCGCGCCCAATCTGGCGCGCCTCGTCGAGGGCTGCTACCAGTGGTGTGAAATTCCCCGGCGCTTCTTCGACGAGGCAGAGGCCGGAAACAGGGACAGGAACTGGAACGAGGTCAAGGACGCCGTGCAGCGAGCGACGGGGGACTGCCTGCGCATCAACGGGCGCAACCTCAACGAGTCGCGGATCCAGGGGTGGGCGTTCAACAGCGCGGCGGCAGCATCGGCGGGTTCGATCAAGGCGTTCGGGCTCTGGGCGCTGCTCGTGCTGCCGGGGTTGACGTATGCTCTGTGACGACACCGCAGGAGGCGAGATGTGGGAAGCGATGGGATGGGTGTCCTAGTGACCGGGAGGACGCGTTGAGAAGTACGGACTCGGGCGGCGTTGGCTCTGAGTGAAGGTAGCGGCCCTCTCATCTCCCTCTCGTGGCACGATAAAAAAAACGAGACAAAGAGCGAGGAGTAGTGAAGGGAAACTCGGACAGCCGAATGGCGGGAGGGTATTACCGTCCATATTACTGGTCCCTATTACAGGACCGGAATCCACTCTGACACATTGAAGATTTAAGACGCGGCCTGGAGGACAGCCGATTGACACAGCCCGTTCCAGATATCGCGAAAGGCGAAGGCCGATACGCGACGGCAGCCAAAGGAGACCCTCCTTGATATGTGATCCAGGTACCATTGCTGCTTGAGCCATATCCAACAACTTTTGGTGACGAACGATCGGCGGAAGCAGGGTCAAAGGCCATATCTAGGACATGCCCTAAGTCAAATGTGGCACACTCGCTATGAGCCCGCTAGCAAGCCGCCCTTACTCTCTGTTCGATGCGCGTCTTGTTGTCCTAAGGATCTTGCTAACGAGCTGATCGAGGAAACGTCGTCTGCTGAGCGCTCTGTGTCTGTGTCAAGGCTTAGCATAGAATATCGAAGACGGTGCATTGAAATGACCAGGAATGAAAAGGTCCAACTATCGAGGGGGTGGAACTCCATAGTTGTAGGAAACAAGGAGGCCTTGAGACCCCAGCCAATGCTTTATCCGTAATTTCGGTCGGTGCTCACACATATGCAGCCAGATTCTAAGTCAAGACACAGTAAAAAGTACACGAAAATCTCGGTAGCCCACACTGTAGCCCCACATTCGCAAAATGCTCTTATTCCAGCAGATTCTGCCTTTCTCTTTTCCGCGCTTTCTCTTCTTTTCTTCATCCATGAAAGTTGAACACCCGGAGCGCAGATTTAGGCCCGATGCTTCAGAAGATTGGGGATTCGTCTCCAGGACTCTGTGTGTGCATTGGGTTGTATTAACCGGGCAGAGAGAAATTGGCGTCTCAAGAATTGCTACTATGCTGGCCCTTCGGGGCCTTGCGATGAGTGGGCGATCCCGTTTGGCCTCGACATTTCCATGCTATGTATATCTGTACTATCGCAAGTGAAGCCTGTGGCCTCGATTTCGGGAGGGCATGCCTCGTGCTTTATCGGATGCTCTGGCCTTGGGTATGTTCTACTGGTGCGATTCGATGCTCGGTGGAGAGGTGTCTCGAAGGGAACTACACCATGGGACACTGCTGGCTGAATGGTGTGGTACGCGGTCGCTCGTTTACAGACGAGTGTCGCAATAGTTGACATTCATGCTCGTAATGGAGCAATGCCTCCTGCATGATTCAGTATGAAAGGAACAAAAAGGAAAAAATAAAGAAAGACATTGGCAAAATGACAATTGCTTCGTTGCATATCATATGGTTGGCGGGCAAAAACGTCACCTGTAGGATTCGAACCTACGCTCCCGAAGGAACTGCCTAAGCAGCTAACTGTTAATTAGCAGGGCAGCGCGTTAACCACTCCGCCAAAGTGACTTTCTGGGATACGTTATATTAATTGTTTCCTTTACATTGATATGCTGAGAGGCAACATGAAACCTCTCGCAAATCGCTTGTGACCTAACTACGTCGTTTATCATTTATCTTTTATTAAGGTTTGAATCCTTTTACGCTGCTTCTTAGTCCGCGATTACATGAGTCGGTTTTAGATCCAAGTTTACTTGTCTTTGTCCCCTTTCTGGCCGTTAAGACGGTGATGGCAGGGCGGTGTCGATGTGGGCAAGAGCGATTGGGCCAGCAACATTCTGCGCCCGCCCCGCCGTTCGACGAGCCCCAAGAAGGTTCTCACACCAAGAAGATTCGCGTTCACTAACGGGTTCGCGGCTTCTAATTGACCCTTACGGTGTTGAATTTTGCTGTCGGCAAGATTTGAAACTGTCCCAACTCCAATGCTTACAGAGGTGTATTATTGCAATGCTGTCGACCTAAGCGAGCTCGATCTTCCCCTCTGCGGTCAACCGTTATTTTCGCTCTGCCACGTTTCGATGGGTCAGCTGGTGCCAACGAAAGCTGAGCATGTGAGACGCCTTACTTTTTCGTAAACGAGCGCTTGGAATATCCGCTTTGCGGCCCGCATCCGGCCCGCACTGGGGATCTGCACACGCTGAGCTCTTTTGTTGCTGGCTGCTGGGTCTGGGCCAGCTGAAGACGACTGGATCCAGCGCTGCCAACCACGCTGCGCCCGAAAGCCCTGGACAGCCCCCATTCGATGCCCAACACCTGCTGCGTTGTGCTTCCAGAATGACCTCCCACTGATGGCTCACTGAGGCCGGGGAGCCCGGCTTGATATGTCTCACTACCCCGCCGCTGCCACGGAGGGCCGTTTGCAGGTTCACTTGTTGTATTCACTTCTTCCGACCATATTCTTCTCACATTTTCGTTTCTTCTTCTGCCGTCGAATTCATGTCCCGCCAGCACCATGCTGAACCGGGCTAACCCGTACCCCAGGAAGAAGGTGGCCGTGGTGGGAAGTGGTTGCGCAGGGATCGCGGCATTGTGGGCATTGAACCGCAGCCCTCATGATGTCTATATCTTCGAGGCCAGTGGCCG
This sequence comes from Corynascus novoguineensis, assembly GCA_033296725.1. Lineage (NCBI taxonomy): Eukaryota > Fungi > Ascomycota > Sordariomycetes > Sordariales > Chaetomiaceae > Corynascus > Corynascus novoguineensis. The sequence continues at coordinate 188,664 of MU857634.1, forward strand.
CCTTGGAGGGCATACCCATACGGTGGAGTTCACCAAGGGCAAGTACAAGACGCTAGTTGATACTGGTTTCATCGTCATGAACACTGAGACATACCGTACGTTGCCCTCGTCCAGTAAATCGTGGTTTGCACCGACTAACCAATCGGCCGCGCAGCAAATTTCCTCAATTTTCTTAAGAGAATCGGCGTGAAGACGGAGCCAACAGACATGAGCTTCTCTGTGTCTCGAGACCAGGGTTGGTTCGAATGGGCCGGCTCGAGCTTGAGCGCCATCTTCTGCCAGCGGGGGAATCTGCTCTCGCCGAGCATGTGGCGCATGCTGTTCGACGTAGTCCGCTTCAACAATTTCGCCCTCGATCTACTGAAAGCAGACCATCCGATCGAGGAAACCATTGGGGAGTACCTTGACCGTCAAGGCTATTCGAACGCCTTCCGCGACAACTACCTCATCCCGTTGACGGCGGCTTCTTGGAGCACAAGCCCAGACAAGTGCGCGCTCGACTTTCCAGCGGTGACATTAGTTCGGTTTCTGTGAGTAGCAGTTTCGGAGAGATGAGAAAGTCGGAGAGCTCGGTTGTGCTGACAACTGGGACTAGGTGGAACCATCACCTGCTTTCAACCGTCGCCGCGCGGCCGTCATGGCTCACCATTAGCACAGGATCCAAGACGTACATCGACAAAGTCTTGAAGGGTTTCCCGTCCAACCACTTGCGGCTCAACACCACCGTGACAGCAGTGACCAACGAGACCGACGGGCGCGTGCGGTTACACATGGAGGGTGGAAAATCCGAGCTGTTCGACCACGTTATCCTCGCGACGCACGGCGACCAGGCTTATTCGATCATCCGCAGCTCGGCAACCGAGGAGGAAAGATCCATACTGCAGAACTTCCGCACAACCGAAAACGAGGCGGTTTTGCATTCGGATCCCTCTTTGATGCCCAAGTCTCTCGCTGCATGGTCGAGCTGGAACTATCTAGCCACATCACCGTGGCCACGAGGCGAAGGCTACACGGATCGAGTTTGCGTCACATACAACATGAACACTCTGCAGCACATTCCTCGCGAGGCATTCGGCGACGTCCTGGTCACCCTCAACCCCGTGCACGAGCCGAATCCAAAGACAGTCCAAGGGCGGTACAGCTACCGACATCCGTTATACACCCCCGGGGTCATCCGCGCCCAGCAGCAACTTAGCAAAATTCAGAACACGCGAGGCATCAGCTACGCGGGTGCCTGGACGGGATACGGGTTCCACGAGGACGGCTTCAGCAGCGGGTTGCGCGTGGCGGTGGAGCACCTCGGCGCCAGCATTCCTTTCGAGTTCCGGGACTCGACTTGCGGTCGCGGGGAGAAGCCAAGCTTGACATTTGTGGACTACATTTTGAGACTGGTGATTGCGCTGATGCAGGTGTTTGTCATTGACATCCTCGACGGGCTGGTGCATGTTGCAAGCAGGTCGACGACGCGGCGGCTGGCGTCCAAGGTGAATGGTTCGGCGAGCATCAATGGGCGGCTGCATGAGAAGGAGCATTGAGGTCTCCAAATCTCCTATTTAAGCCATTTGGAATTTCAATATACTATTTCAACGAGTTATGACAATAGACATGCAACATCTTTGCAATTCTGTTGCTTATCCCCTTTTGGCAAGTCTGTGTGTGTAAGTGACCTGGCCAAAATGGTCGTTGCATTGCAGGGCCCACCGTTGTGTAGCAGCCGGCAGCACCCGCCAAAATTTCGTCTTTTCATTACCTTGGGTAACTTTCGTCGCCAAATCGGACCATTTATTCCCGACCAGACCAGACTGCACGCGAGCTTCAGGGAGCACACGACCTCCCGCCACGATGAATCCAATACCGCGCTTTACCCAGCGTGTGGCCGCCGAAGCGTCCTCCAGCTGGTCCTGCCTTTTTTGCCGGCGCGCGGGCGTTCAATGGCAGCAGCCGGCTGCTCCCTCGATTCCTGCAAGAGCGAATACCACGAGGTCGTCTGGTTCCAAGCGGTTCTTTTCCGGAAGCTTCCCTCGGCGACAACAACAACAAGGACAATGGCAGCAACAGCAACAGCAGCAACATGGGGGGCAACCGGGTGGGGCGGCTCCAGGGATGGGTGAAATGAGCGAGGTGTACAGGAGGAGAAACCGGTCGACCGCGTAGGCTTCCTTGTTCTTGTCCTTTCAGGCGGGACTACTCGGGATTTGGGATATCGGCTGGTGGTCTGGAACGGGATGGGGATGACGTTGACTGGTGTGATTATTGTTACAGGTACTACACGATCAGCATCATTCTAGGAACGGTTGCCTTCTCCTACGGCTCGGTACCTATGTACAAGATGGTAACCCGATCCTCCCTTTGCCCCTCCCCCTCAGGTACACCACCATCCGGATTGGATATTAATCACACATCTTTATTCTCCCACAGATCTGCCAAACAACCGGTTGGGGTGGCCAGCCAGTCCGCGCGCACGGCACGGCCACGTCGGACGGCTCGCCTGAGGACCTGGCCGCGCGTCTCGAGCCCGTGACGGATGCGCGCCGCATCCGCGTTACCTTCTCATCGTCGGTCTCAGATGTGCTGCCCTGGAAGTTTACGCCGCAGCAGCGCGAGGTGCGCGTTCTTCCCGGCGAGACGGCGCTCGCCTTCTACACGGCCACCAACACCTCGGACCGCGACATTGTCGGTGTCGCCACTTACTCGGTCACGCCCGCCCAGACGGCCCCTTATTTCAGCAAGATCCAGTGCTTCTGCTTCGAGGAGCAGCGCCTCGCCGCCGGCGAGACGGTCGATATGCCCGTCTTTTTCTACCTCGACCCGGACCTGCTCAAGGACCTAAATATGCGCAACGTGCACACTGTGACGCTCAATTACACCTTCTTCAGTGAGCCCCCCCCCTTATTCTGTTTATGTGTTTGGAGGAGGGAGCGGTGCTGATTGGGAACAGAGGCGAGATATGATGAGAATGGACGGTTCCAGGGGGCACCGGGATTCTGAGATCGATAATGTGTGGAATATGTTGTGTAAGATAACTGTAAAGCTGCATACTACCGGCCGGCCCTGATATAAGATACGGTTCACGAATAAGCTTAGAGTGTCCAATGGAAAATTTACCCCTCTCCTTCCGCGGTTGCTAGGTATTTTCGTTATTGATGTAAGGTAGTTGAGTTTGTCGGGTATCAAGAATAAGATAGTCCAGATCAATGATCATGTCTCATACAGCATATTATACAGTCATCGTACACTTGCGACTATTCAAAATATTGCCGCGCCACTGTCCGCCCCTCCCCTTTTCTACTCTTCCCTGTTATTCATTCCCTTCCCTCTCCCTTCTCATCTTCTTCATCACCTTCTTCACCCCCTTCATGCTCTTCCTCGGCCTCGACTTGGTATCCTTCTTGGGCTTGTTCAGCACCCACGCATTCATTGGTGGCCGGTATCCGATGAACCTGCCCTCCGGGCTGTACACGTCGATTACCGGCCACTTCGGCTCGACCTCTTCTTCCCCCCCTTTTCGACCTTTCTCCTTCTTCTTCTCCGCGTTCACCGGCTCTGGCCTCAAGTCCAGCGTCTGCAACGGCTGCTGCTGCCGCCGCTGCTGCTGTTGCTGCTCTCCATCCCCGTCCTCATTCGGAAATAAATGCTTCGTCCGTACCTGCACCGCCACCTCAACCCACCCGACCCCTTCAACGAGGATGTCAATACCCAGCACGCGGTAGGGGAGCCGGTCCACCTTGAGCCCGACTGCCTCCTTGCGCGTGAGCGGACCCGTCCGCGCCCGCGTGACGTCGTACCGCAGCTGGAAGGCACCCGCATGCGCGATACGGTCGCCTGTTCCGGGGAGCGCGATGTTGCGCACGCGGGGCGCTCCCTCGGCCTGTGTCTGCACTGCTACCGCCTTGTCCGTCGCCGTCGTGTGCGCCTCGAGCGGGGTGAAGCCGTACGCCAAGAAGACAAGACCGTTGTCGTCCGTCTCGGCGACATTGTCGGCGTCGCTATGGTCGAAGCGCGGCGTGATGCGGATGAAACCGCCCAGCAGGAGCGACTGCCCCGGCTTGAGCACCTGCTGCGTCGGAACGATGCGCGACTTCATGATGAGGTCCGGCCGGTGCTCGGGTCGGATGTGGTACTCGAGGTCGCTCCGGGCGAGGCCGGGGAGGTCGATGAGCTCGCCGCGGCCGGATCCGAAGGGTACCCGGATCGGGGAGGCCGTTGTTCCCGGGAGTGGGGAGACCACGGGCATAGGAGGGTAGTTTGTCTCGGGTTGCGGGGGCGGGAGGAGGGGAGATTCCGGAACAGGGGCGTTGGGGTTGACCGGCAGGAAGGGGTTTGCGTCGTCCTCGTGGGAGCCAGAGGAGGGAGCGGAGCTCGTTGCTGGCTGCTCTGGCTTGGGAAACATCTTGACCGAAATCTGCTGCTTCGGAGCCTCCCAATCCATTCGTCCCTTGGGGTAGATGGCCTCAAAGAGCTGGCTCTTGCCCACGTTGGCTTTCCCCACCATCCACCCGGCGCCGGCGCGCTTCCAGATCTGTTCCTTGAGCTCCTTGGTCCACCAGCTCCTCTTCGCGCTGACGCAGTGCACGTTTCCGAGTCTGACGCGTCCACCAACTCTGCCGAGAGCTTCTCGCAGCGTCTCCTTGAGGTATGGCATCAGGGAGTCGACTTGCTCCTTCCTGGGCGCAAGAAGGTCGGACCTGCTGATGATAAAGCTCATCTCCATCAATCTCCCATGTTGGTACTTGACTGGCTTCGCCCGACGATTCTGTGTCCGTAACGGAATGTCCAACAAGCTGTGTAGTCTGGGAAGCAGCGACATGGGGAAGTCGGCGGCGTCTAAAACGTGGTACACGTGGTTGTGTTTGTAGGGCGTCTCTTCGATCGTATCCCGCAGAGATTCGATGCTTGGGTGATAGATAGAATTGCCGGCAGAATGATGGATCAAATTGTGGCAGCGATCACAGAGGGGCGGCTTGTATGTTTCCGGGACAGTTGTGGCGCTGGGGGTGTCGCGCTCTGGCAGCAGAGCCTTCAAGTTGATACCCTGTTGCTCCAATGCTTCGACATCAACTGACTGGAGAGCTTGTTCCACAATCTCGTCGGTATTCGTGACTGGCGTGTTATTCGATTCCTCCAAGAGCCCTAAATATTTCCTGACTGCCTTACGCGACAGATCGTAGTAGCCAGCCTCATTAGGGGCGACAGTTTGCGACAGAGCGCCGCATCCGTGACATTGCAGAGGCAGCGTCTTGGATGTCTGCTTGACCACGGGTGCCGGTTCTGCGCTGACTGAGGCAGAGGCTTCCGTATGTAGTCGGCGTAGTTGTACGGGGCGCGCACTCGGTCGACATTGTCGGCGCAGCGTTGTATTCTCAACCGACAGCGACCGGAACGCTGGACACAGATAGAGCGGCAGTTCTGACGGTGCGGTCCTCCGTTCAATGTTGAAAACTCTTCCTAGCCATCTCAACGACAGGACGCGTCCTGAAGACATCGTGAACGGAGCGACTCTGGGGAATTCGCGATCTTTCCTCTCCGTTCCAGTCGACGGGGCGTTGAGAAAGAGCAAGGGAATTCTCCAATATTGAAATTTCTGGGCCTCGAAGTCGATCTGGCAAGGGCCCGTTGCAGCAGGCAATCAATCCTAGCGCAGAAGGACCCACATTAGCACCCCTACCTTGAGCGTTAACGGGCCCCGGCAGGCAAAGGCGGTGAACCGGGAGCCTGGTTCACGCCAAAAATTCACGGGGGTCTTGCAGAGGTCCCGTTCACGTCGGCGCGCGAGACGCAACTTCCACACCCACTAGATCGCTTGTTCGAGCCCGCCAGCTCCTCAGGATTCCAACATGGTGAACGTCCTCCGCCGTTTGAACAAGCTGACAGCAGTAAGTATCTTTGAAGCTCGTTGTTTACGGTCAATTGGCTAACGCGGTGTTATAGAAGGTAAAACAGACCCGACTCCCTCGTCATCGACAAACCCCACCCCACTACGCACGACGATACTGACAGTCCCTCAGCTGGTCAGACTAAGAAATGGCCCCGGGGCAGCAATGCTTCCTCAGGATGTGACGCGGATACACATGGAGTTTGCTCACAGAATCAACCAAGGCCACATGGGACCGAGGTGCGAGGAATTCCCTTCTGCTGTCGCAGGCGACCAGCATGCAGACTGACGCATTACGGACAGGGTATTTTTTCGCGAGGCGCTGCCGCGGTTAAAGTACTGGAACCCAGCCGTGCCCATGGTGGTCAACCGATCTTACGACCAAAGTGGCCCCGCCACTCTGACGCTCTACTTCCGCGAACCGGGCGCGACGCTCCCTTCAGACCTCCCGCAGCCCAGCTCGTCAACACAAGGGCTCGCAAAAGCGCCCGCGCCGGCCGAGGGTGAACGCGCGCTTACGATCGACATGAAGAACCGGCGATCTGAGGCCATTCTCAAAGAGTTCATGGAGAAGAGCGGTGCCGTTTCGGTTAAGATGTCGCCAGAGGACGAAGCCATCATGCGTGAGGTCGAGGAGCGGGAGAGGATTGGCGCCATCGACCGGGAGCGGATCCGGAAGTTGAACGAGGCGGCCAAGAGGGAGAAGCAAATGATTGCGCAAGCACATTCCGAGGCAGCCGCTATCAAGGCAGCATTGTAAAAGGGGTTTGCCCGGGCCATATGGGGATTCCGGTTGAGAGCAGAGGAGCTTTCGTGTGTATATCATTGTACTTTACCCTCCGAGTCGCGGACATGGATTGTATGACCTTTCTGTATGGCTCCGATACCCCCAGCATTCAAGATGGTAGGAATAGTTCGTGGTTCTTCTGAAGACGGTAATTACTGTATCAAATCGGAATTACGAATCGTATTCATGCCTTTAGCATGCACAAATGCACAATGTCCAGAAATCATAACTGAGACACTGACCCCCGGCGATAGCCATCAGCTGCTTGAGGGTAAAAGCCTGCATATCAGTGGCAGCCTTCACTTCGCCTTGGGCTATAGACCTACACTCGGATATGAGAAGCAGTGATTCAGTCGTGAAAAACAGGATAAGGACAAATATGTGAGGGACACTGTTGTGTCCATGGTGCATCTTTTGCTGCAATTTGGCCCACTCAGTCTCCTAGCCCACTGTATCAATTTTTCGGTCATGTTCTAGAATAGAAACATTAACGCAAGCGCAAATGGAACGTTGTTAGGGGAAGCGTGGCTTGACGATCCGGCAGGTGCTTGGCATGGGCCAGGCCGATGCGAACCTGGAAGCGACAGTGGCTGGCAGGGATAGCACTGCGGCGGGAGTCAGTGCCAAGCCCTGAATTGGAGGCTTCCAAACGAGCAAAAGGCCACGGCGCAGCTGCATCGTATCCGTGGATGGATCCCCTTTTTCTCGGCTCAGCTCTGCAAGCTCGACTCGATAGCGAGCAGTCAGCGACTTTTTCAATTCTTCATTTCCATCGTGGTTCCTTTGTTTTTTTTTTGGGGAACACGGTCTGTTGGGTTGTGAATCTACCATTGCTTGGTAGCTTCCGCTCGCAACGGCTCTTACCAGTTTGACTTTTCGACTTGCTTCGACACGCTCGTTTATCTCACGTTTTATTTTATCCACACCGCGATATCACAGCCGCGGCTCGTCGCGACCCCTGAGAAGCAAGACCTCAATCGGTACACGATCTGCGCGAACATCAACAGCAGCATCACCATGGCTCCTGGAAACGACAGGGCCGCTGTCGTCTCCGGCGCCGACGTCGGTGACGCGGCCAGGAGACGCAACATTCCGGGTACTCCGCAACAGGTTGTCGTCCCGCAGCAGCCCCAAGCCGCCGACGACAAGAAGAAGGCCAAGAAGCAGCCATCTCCCCTCGATCTACTCGACCAGTGGGAATGGCTCATTGCTCCCATCGTCTTTACTGCCCTTGCCTTCTTCACCCGTCTCTACAAGATTGGTCTCTCGCCGATTGTGACCTGGGATGAAGCTCAGTCAGTCGATTCCTCATACCTCTCAGCCCAACATCGCTAACCTCTTGGCATTTCAACAGCTTCGGAAAGTTTGGCAGCCACTACTTGAAACGCGAGTTCTACTTCGACGTTCATGCAAGTAAAAACCCACGCGTACTATTTCGAACCCCGGACTAATCGCAACGTAGCCCCCCGCCGGAAAACTTCTCGTTGGTCTCAGCGGTTATCTCGCCGGCTACAATGGTTCCTTCGAGTTCAAGTCAGGCGAGACGTACCCGCCCGAGCTCAACTACACCTTCATGCGCCAGTTCAACGCCTTCTGGGGCGCAGTTTGCGTGCCGATGGCCTACTGGACAGCTAAGGAGCTGAAGCTGAGGCGTCCTGCCGTCTGGCTAGTTACCCTTATGGTTCTGTGCGAGAACTCGTACACCACCATCAGCCGCTTCATTCTCCTCGACTCAATGCTCCTGTTCGGCACCGTTGCGACCACTCTCTGCTGGGCCAAGTTTCACAACCAACGCAAGAACAGCTTCGAGCCTGAGTGGTTCTTCTGGCTGTTCATGACTGGCTTGAGCATTGGTTTTGTCACAAGCGTCAAGCTGGTAGGACTCTTCGTTACGGCACTTGTTGGCCTGTATACCATTGAGGACCTGTGGAACAAGTTTGGCGACATCAAGATGCCTGTGGTAGGTCAACGCCACATACAAACACCATTCTTTGTTTTGACCAAAATCTGACATGATACAGACCGAATTAGCTGCTCACGTCGCTGCCCGTGTCGTCGGCCTCATCATTCTGCCGTTCCTTGTCTACCTGCTTAGCTTCGCCATCCACTTCGCTGTCCTTACCAACAGCGGTCCCGGCGACGCCCAAATGTCCTCGCTCTTCCAGGCCAACCTTCGGGGCACCAACGTCGGCCGCGACAGCCCGCTGGAGATTGCGTATGGCTCGCTGGTGACGATCAAGAACATGGGTTATGGCGGTGGCCTGCTGCACTCTCACGTTCAGACGTACCCCGAAGGCTCCGGCCAGCAGCAGATCACCTGCTATCATCATAAGGATGCCAACAACAACTGGTTCTTCTACCCCAACCGCGGCGACACTCCTTTTGACCCGGAGGCCGACCCCCGTTTCATCGCTGATGGTGAGGTCATCCGTCTCCTCCATGCTCAGACCGGCCGCAACCTTCACTCGCACCAGATTGCTGCTCCCATCACCAAGTCTCAGTGGGAGGTTTCATGCTATGGCAACGCCACCATCGGTGACGCCAAAGACCACTGGAAGATCGAGGTTGTCAGCGACGCTGCGTCCCGCGACCGGAGCAAGATTCGCACTTTAACCACGGCATTCCGCCTGAAGCACGAGGTCCTGGGCTGCTATCTCCGCGCTGGCAACACCAACCTGCCTCAGTGGGGTTTCAAGCAAATCGAGGTTACCTGCACCAAGGAGAACAACCCGCGCGACACCTACACCCACTGGAACATTGAGTCGCACACCAACGAGAAATGTCAGTGCTACCTAGCTCCCAACCCTCACTGCTTGATGTTAACTGTATCCAGTGCCTCCCGGTGACCCTGGCCAGTACAAGTCTCCATTCCTTAAGGACTTCATCCACCTGGTAAGGAACATTCTTTGCGACGAACGTGTAGAGCATATGCTAACGGTCATAGAACGTCGCCATGATGACTTCCAACAACGCGCTGGTTCCTGATCCCGACAAACAAGACGACTTGGCCTCGAAGTGGTGGCAGTGGCCGATCCTGCACGTTGGCTTGCGCATGTGCAGCTGGGACGACAAGATCGTCAAATACTTTTTGCTCGGAAACCCTATCGTCTACTGGGGCTCGACCGCCGCCCTCGGCGTCTTTGCTCTCGTGGTCGCCTGGTACACGCTGCGCTGGCGGCGTGGCTACCGCCAGCTCTCGGAGCCTGAGCTTGATCAAATTCACTACGCCGGTCTGTACCCGGTCATCGGCTGGTTCCTGCACTACCTGCCCTTCGTCATCATGGCTCGCGTTACCTACGTCCACCACTACTACCCGGCGCTTTACTTTGCTATTCTCACCTTCGGCTTCCTGTCGGATTGGTTCCTCCGGAACCGCAACAAGGCCGTGCAGTGGGGCGTGTACGCACTTCTCTACGCGACCGTCATCGGCCTGTATATCTACTTCATTCCTATCTGCTGGGGCATGACGGGGTCGAACAAGCAGTACAGGTACATGAAGTGGTTCGACACGTGGCGGATGTCGGACTAAGCGCGCCCTGTAAGATGGCGCTGCTTCGGGGCCCCAGCGGAAGGCGAAGTAGCGGTGACCTAATGTCATCATCTAGAATGTACGATGTTTTGTGAGTTGGGGCGGAGAGGGCGGCCGACACCGTTAATTAGGGCTCAACCGACCATGCCATCTCTTCTCTCTCTGTTATTTTTAGTCATCTTCCAACGGGCCGATTTGGGCTAGGCGGACGCGGTTTTCAGAGAGGGAACGCATGCAGACAATCAAAAGCATAAAATGGGAGAACGGGAATCGGAGGGGACGTGGAGTTTTGGCTTCCTATACACGACGGTAAACCTTTTGTTAGGGACTCAGAGGATCAAAACGTGCTTGCCCAGCTACTGCCCGCACTATAATACGTCGACTCGACCCTGAATTCGGTCTTTTCTTTGTTAGATTGCGCTTGGATCCTATATAAAGTGTCGTGTCTGCCTAAGTATCGCCAACGCCGTGGCGTGGGTGCACTGTTGATGTGACATAAGGTGGCTACGTAACGTACTTTAAAAGCTCAGTATCCTCCGGCGTCATATAACTTCAATGCTCAGCCAGATGTACTTTTGAATGCATCAATATGATTTCGTTCGAACTCGTCGGTTGTTCTTTCAAACCGCTCATCTCACATATACCACCACCATTGACTATTAATACAACATGAACCTCACCTTTACATCCCTTCTTGACAGCTATCAACCGGCTGCTGTCTTTCCACGTTATTTGCGATACACATGGGGTATATTGTGTGCATGATGTCTTAGCCCTTCCCGTCAAATCAACAGCAACCCCCGCCCAACCCCCTCCCCGCATCGCTCGTCAGCCGGACCGCCTTGCTCCCCGCAGCAGAGACGCCGCTGCCGGCGTTCGGCACCTTGACACCGGAGCGGCGGTCGTTGAGGTCATATTTGCCCGCCTGGATGTTCTGGAAGATACGCTCGGCCACCCGCATGAAGGCCATCTCAACGTTCTCACCGCTCTTTGCGCTCGTCTCCACGTATTCGAGCACGCCGTTGCGCCGCGCCCACTCCTCCGCCTCTTGCCGCGTCACTTCGCGTCTGTTATTGTTGTTATTCCCCCCTCCTCCTACTCCTCCTATTCCTGTCGTACTTGTGGATTGTTGGTCTTTGGTGGGGGAAAGGGGGGCATTGGGCGAGGCTAGGTCGGCCTTGTTGCCGACAAGCACGACCACGATGTCCGGCTCGGCGATCTGGCGGAGGTCGTTCAGCCAGTCGGTGACGTGCTGAAAGGTGGACTTGCGGGTGAGATCGAAGACGAGGAGCGCGCCCGACGCGCCGCGAAAGTAGGACCGTGTGACCGACTTGTACGTCTCCTGCCCTGCCGTATCCCAGAGGGAGAGTTTCATGTGCTTCTGCGGTTGCGGTGGCGAGGTTGGATTCTGGATGGGGACGACTGGGGGCGGAGGTAGGCCACCTGCTTCGGAATTACCGTCGGTGGTAGTTGTTGCTGCTGTTGATGTTGTTGTTGTTGTTGCGCCGTCGACGGCAGAGTCTACTGGGGATGAGGACTGTCGGGACGTGGTTCGGGATGCGTTGGAATAGGGTGGTCCGACGGGCACGATGCGCGAGCCAAATTCGACACCGATTGTGACATCGTGGTGCGGGACGAAGCGCCCTTCGCACAAGCGGATAGTGAGTGAGGATTTACCGCAGCCGGAGTCGCCGATGCAAACCAGCTTTGCGATGTAGTCCCAGGGCGCGGATGACATGGGAACGGGTGCGCGGTGTCTGTTGGCGGTGGTGAGAGGAACTGGGTTGGGACAATGGCCCACGCTCTTCAATTTAGGGGGTCGAAGCTTGTTGACAGGGTATTGACTGAATCCGAACTTAGGCTCAACTGTAGCCTGACGTTTATATCGTGGTTGTTGTGATGCCTGCGGGCGTCGGTGTGGGCTCTATCTCTTGAGCTCACTAAACAATGCAAGCAGGTCGGGCGTAGGCTGTTTCGCTGATAGTTGTTACAGCTCAACTCAGGTTCGGAATCAAGATCTGTTCAAAATATTGCAAGACGTGGAATGGAAGCTAAACAAAAGACCGAAGAAAATAGATTCACAGCTGTTCAGGCAGGCTCAAGAAGTTACACTTAGGTTTCGGTGACCATTCAGATGCAGTGCAGAAGCTCTCCCGCTCTGCTACGCCCACAGGCTGGAGGTACCTCCGGGGTAGCGAGTCCTCCATTGGCGGACACAGCTGCAGCCTGAAGCTCCGATGTTCCACCAAAAGCTAAGCGATCAGCGGCGTGGGTCGGCACCTGATGGCGGGCAAGGTGGCACTATTATCGGTGACGCAACCGCTTGATAAAGGACCCTGGCACCGACCCCAAGCGACGGGATCTCAGCCAAGAGGACCACAGTGACGACGACTTTGCCGACTAAGGCCCGATCTCTTTCCCCCCATCGCCCTGCGTAGGGCAGAAGCCAAAATTCTCATTATTCAAAGTATTTTGTTGCTTGTCTACGCGTAGAGTTGTATTCAAGGTGCTGTAGCCTTTTTGCATGTGGAAGATATGGCTCTGGTGATACGAAGCACACGTACATGGTACATGTTCGACTGTATGCAGCAATCAGTGGTCCCCAGACACACAACACGCCTGTAACTGCATATCCACACGGGTGCTTTACCGCATCGGAACTGGGTCAGTGGATCCAATCCTGGTCATTGACTCTGGTCAGTCACGCTTGCCCAGTGGTTCCTTCTGCCTCGTGAGCAAGACCGGCGAACGGCTGCCTGCCTGTGTTCTCGCCTTGAAAATCGTTTTGATCTTCAACAAGAGCGCTTTCTCCTATACGTGTCGTGATCCCCATCACCCCCTAAATATATCCGATATCCCGCCATTATCACAACAGCGATTTAACGGGGGCAGAAGCTGGCCGTGAGTACTGCAAAGAGTCTGAGACGAGGACTGGATCATCATTATTACATCGGCCCAACATCTTGGCCAAACACACGCTCTCCGTGTCCCGCGCCCCCAACCTGTCACCCCGCAACCTGCCCCCCCAAGTCCTAGCTTCCTCTTTTCATCCTCGCACCGCTGAGCGACTGTCATAACCCGTAGTTTGTGTGGAAGTAAGCACCCTCAGAAGGGGGGTGACGGGAATCTGCCGAGATGTTCTCGGAATGTGAGTCGGACTTTCACTGCACCTATTTAATCCAGGCCCCCGCTTATGCGACATGCAGATGCCTCCAGATTCCTCGCGCAATCACAATCACGACTTTCCAATTTTGCCGGGCAAGACAACGGGGACGGGCCATCGCGACCGACTGACTGGCAAGGCAGAGGGTCCCGCCTGGGAGGGCGTGGGTTTCTGGGGAGAGGTGGCGGGAATCCCTACCAGCCCAGCGGCTCGCGATTTGGGAACTTTGGCGGTTTCGGATCTCGCTACGCGACCAACGATGCACCATTATTCCAAGCGACTCTCGAACACGACGAAGAGGACGAGGAAGAGGCCGCCGATTTGTTCGCGCTGCAGCGATCTCGGCGTGTCTTTGCGGCCGGCCGACTAGAGGATAGTACAGAAACAGACAATGACGAAAGCCGAGCATCGCTGGAACAGAGCCAAGAGGGCGGGACGTCTGTAGTGGGGGAGCGGATTCGGGGCATCAAGAGTAGTTGGAATGGCCCAAAGGACTCCTTGCGCCGGACTCTAAACGAAGGCCGGATCAGGAACAGCAAGTTGGCGGAAAGTGATGACGGCAAGGGAATGGAGAACGTTGCTCTCGAGTCAACAATCGCTGAGAGCGAACCGCCTGAGGACTTGTTACTGGAGCCAGGGGCGGATAACGAACCGCCAGCTTTTCAGAAGTTCCAGTCGACCGCCACGCCAGCGCGGCAGCTGCTCCGCCGAGATTCATCTGCCGATTCGGAACTCGGTCTTCACCACCCTCCAAGCTCATTAGACGCAAACATGAACGCCCCCCCCGAATCGCACAGTTCCGAGGTCGAAATATTCAAGCACGACGCTTTCTTCGCATGGCTCTACCTCATCGCTCAAGCATCGCTGTTCTCAACATTCGTTCTCGTCATGCTCCACACGGACCGCGGGGACAAGCCGCTTGGGGACACCATCTACACCACGCTACGGGGTTCCTTCCACCTCCTAGCTGTTGATACTCTAGTGTCCGTCATTGTCTCCTTTGTCTGGCTTGCAGCGTTGCGGTCATTTGTCAAGCCGTTGGTGACCCTGGTGCTAGTTGCGGTACCAGTGATACTGATATCCTTCTCGCTGTATCCCTTCATTTCCAGCTACCAGTCGAGCAGCGGCAGCACGCGCCTGCAAGATACGGTGATGCGGTGGGCAGCCAGCATCCCTGCCGTCTCCGCGGTGGTTTGGCTGTACCTGGTTTACAAAGGGCGGCACGCGCTCCAATCGGCAGTTGGCATTTTGGAATTCTCCAGCCGGATCTTAGCTGCCAACTCGGCGCTTGTGCTGGTCGGCATGGTGTGCCTCGCCGTCGTGGTGGTCTGGACCTGGGTTTGGCTGCTCATGTTTACGAGGGTCTTCCTGGGAGGCAGCTTCTCGAGCAGGCTTGCTAGGTTTATCATCAGCGCGTCAAGCTGGTGGCTTGGGGTGTACTTTGTCCTCATGTATATCTGGACTTTGTCCATCATCTCGGGCGTGCAGCGGAGCACAACGGCGGCGACGGTTTCGCAGTGGTACTTCCATCGCAACGCGGTACCGGCCCCCTCTTCGCGGGAAGTTGTCTCGGCTGCCCTGGGACATGCCTTGACGACCATATTTGGAAGCATCAGCCTGTCGACGCTGCTGGCTCTTGCGATTCGCCTTCCACTGCTGGTGCTGCCCCAACGATTTGCCAACCTCCTCGGCATGTTTGCTTACTCGCTCATCCCGGCGCCCATTGCCGCCTTGACGAACCCGTTGACTTTGACATACGCGGCTATCCACTCGCAACCGCTGGCTATGTCGTCCAGGGGCCTCAGCCAAATGGATTTCCTCTCACCGCAGCGGCCAACCACGACACTCACGCCGGCAGCCCTCCCCAAGGGCAATAGATACTCGCCCCTGCTTCCGTATCGGCTTGCAAAGCTAATCCTGCACGCCACGCGGTTCATCATGGCCATTGCTTTGGGTTTCGCGGGCTGGGTCATGACGGCGCGGCAGCTAAAGATTGAACAGCCAGGCGGACTGGGCGTGCGTGGCAGCGCCTATGCCTACGTGGTCGGTTTGGTTGCCAGCTTCATTGGCTGGGGAATCCTGGGTGCGATGGAGGGCATTCTAAGCGGCATCGTCGACGCCGTCGTCATCTGCTACGGCAGTGAGAAGCGCATGGCCACGGGCGCCGGCGGGTACTGCATGGAGGCAGCATATCTTTTCGGAGACCGGAGGATGGACCATCACAGCGACGATGTCTATTGATTTATCACAGCGCGGCGTTATCATAGGATCTTCACTGGGAAACGGACGGAGTTGCGCGAAGTCTAGGCACTGGTCGGGTCCTACGGCATTCGGGTTGGTTGGACTTGATAGATAAAGAAGCGATGATACATGGGACTAGGAAGTATCATCTGCGGTACCTAGAATAGGCTACATGTTTTCTTTGCAAATGGGGGTTGACTTAAACAGGATCCGGCATTGTTTCACGCACCGTTAAAGCTGGGAACTGGGGAGCGGCATTGTGTTATGTTAAAGTCGTTCCAGCATCAACTGGGCAGTGTGGCAAGTGTCCGGATTTTAAAGTCAAGCACGCACAGCCCTTGGCCGCGCGTTTGCCTGCTGGGTGAACGGCAGTAGTTACTGAGGCCTAGAGAGCTTTTTCAGATATTCTCCCAAGATATTTCGTACAGTACAACTGAGCGGGCCCAACCTCTGGAAATGACCTAATAAGGTACGAAATCATAGGACCCCAGACTTCAAGGACACCATTCGTCTGCGCAACTAAGCCATCATCGGACCATCCGTTCCTGCCCGTTCTGTGGGAGCCGGTCGCCTTTGTCAAGAGAGTGGCTATGCTAATACTTGGCATAGCACTCTGTAGCCGTGAGCAGTTGCCCCCTCCACCTTTGGCCACTTCGCACGCCGCTTCCAGTAGTACGGACACGCGGACATAACGTGGATTTGCCGCCGCCGCCTCCCGAACCCGCTTCTGTTGCTGTTCCATTGAATTGGATGTCTAAGCTCAGCGGAGGCCTCTGTCCACTCGGTGTCCTTTGAAACCTTTCTCCTACATAAGGCGACCGCTCAATCTCGTAACACCTCTGCCCCTCCATTCCCAGTAGAGCCCCACTTTCCTCGTCAAGAGACCTCTAGATATCCATCGAGCACTCCTATTCTGTATTAATCTAATATACTAAGGGAATCCCATCAACATCTTCTATCATTATCGAAAGTCACAATTTTCTATCGTCAGAGTATGGCCGATTTTGAGGCACCACCGGGCCCTCCCCCACCCAAGGTGCCCGAGGGTTGGGTGGCCCGGTTCAATGAACAGTACAAGGAATGGTAAGCAAGGCCATGCCACCGTGTCGCACTACTCCCCTCAGTTGTCTCATGATCTCCTCTAACTAGAGTCCCCCACCGCCAGGTTCTACGTAAACATCTACACCAAGAAGTCCCAGTGGGAGAAACCTACCGAGCCCGCCCGGCCCCCCGAGGACGACCTCGCCCCCGCTGGCGCTCCCCCGTCGTACACCCCGGGCAGCGGCTCTACGCCAGCGCCATCCGACACTAAAGTCAACCCATACGAGGCGGACAATCGTAGCAGCAGCAGTAACAACCCTTATCACAGCGGCGGCAGCGGCGGTGCAGCCGCGTCCTACGCCGCTGGCGGCCCTTCGAACAGTACCGAGGACGAAGACGCCCGCCTAGCACGCCAGCTCCAGGCCGAGGAGGATGCCCGCGCCCGCGCCTACGCTTCGTCGAGCCCGCAGACCCCCTTCCCGAACCAGCTTCCGCCGCGGCCGGGAGACGGCCCGCAGCAGCAGTCGTCGTCGTCATCGTCTTCGCGCGGACTCCTGGGCAAGATTCTTGGGGGCGGCAAGAAGATCCTAGCAAGTGGGAGTCACGGCGGCGGCCATCACGGCGGGGGCTACCCGCAGCAATCGGGATACGGTGGGGGGTATCCTGCTCATGGAAGTGGTTATGGTGGCTATCCCCCGCAGCAGCCGGGCTATGGGGGCTATCCCCCACCGCAGCCCGGTTACGGCGGGTATCCATCCTCCCATCATGGAGGCTACGGCGGGTACCCACAACCGCACGGGTACGGCGCCCCGGGAGGCAACCGGCCGGGCGGCGGCGGGATGGGCATGATGGCGGGCGGCGCCGCGTTGGGCGTGGGCGCGGGCTTGCTAGGCGGCGCGCTGGTCGCGGACGCGATCCACGACGGGCAAGAGGATGCCTACCAAGACGGATTCCGTGAGTAAACCTATGTCCCCCCATTGGTCTAACGAGAATGGTGGCTAACCATGGGAATAGAGGACGGTGCTGGTTTCGATGATGGTGGTGGCGGCGACTTTGGCGGCGACTTTTAAGGGTATATAATATGGGTTGAAATCAGGACGTGGAGAGATGGCCTGGGAGTGATTGGTGTGAGATTCAGGCATTCGAATTCCTCTTCAAGACTGGGCTTGTTCTAGTACTGTTGTCTCTGTATTCCAGTAACGATTACGGTCAGTCTGGGCGGCTGTATAGCATTCACGTTTGCCTTTCCGGTTATTATCTGCTGGAAATGAACCCACATGATTAGCTGAATCGATCACGACAATAGCATGCACTTTTAGTCTTATTGTCGACAGTCTCACCTCCAGAGAGAGCCATTGTCATGATAGCCAGTCACGAAGTGTCCCCTCGTTAAGCGACGCCTCTCCTGTCGCGGCGCTGCACCGGTTCGCGTACGCTTATAAGCAGTTCGCGTTCTGCTATTGACCGTTTGGATAAATGCTCTATCGTGTATGAATTTGCCAACTTCGGATCGTACAGCCAGCATCGCACAGCTACCTCTTCTTCTTGCTCTCGCCCTTCCCCTTTGCACTGCCCTCCTCGGCCTTGTTGTTCGACCCAGACCCGGCCAAGAAGGCGGCCATATCGAAACTGCCCATGGGGTTGGCATTCTGTCCCGACGCGGCGCCCATGATGGCATTCATCGGGTTGTCCTTTTGCCTCTCCTCCCACTCGGCGCGCATCTCGGGGTCCACTGTGTCGTTGTCAGCCGTCGTTACTCCCAACAACCACCATTGAGAAGTCCTAAGGGGGGGAAAAACAACTTACTATTCTCCACCAACTTAGGCATCCCAAAGAACAGCGCCATGCTCACCATGCTGAGCAGAATAATCGGGTTCTTGAAGATGCTCAGCACCGAGACTATTGTGAGTAAACTCGAGTCAGTATGGATTTCCTCCTCGGCCATATACAGCGCACTCCCCGGAAAGACGAAAGGAACGAAAAGAAACGTACAGCTGCTCCTCTCCATGAAATACCCCTTCGGCCCCACAGGCCTCACATCGACCATTACCGCTGCCTCAGTCCCGCCATTCCCGCCAGCACCAGCCGTCGTCACGGGCACCGCCGGCCCCTTGTTGTCCCAATCGTTCCCTCGGAAGGTTTCCCACGCCCCGACCTTGACCTCGGCGGATTCGCGGGGAACGGCAACATCAAGGCGCAGCGGTGCAAACGCGTAGGTCGGGCAGTGCACGTCGACGAGGTAAGAGCCCGCAGGGACATCACGGAAGACGAACGTATTGTGGACCGACAGCGGGGCCGAGAGGGAGACACCCAGCGCCGTCAGGGTCGCGCGGGTCGAGGCCGGGAGGAGGTGCGGATTGGGCAGGAGGGGTGGGGATGCGGGGATACGGAGGGTGATTGTTGTTGTTGTTGTTGTCGTCGAGCTTCCGGTAGTTTCTTTCGAGGAAGCGGCGGCGGCGGCGGCGAGGAGGGTGGAAGAAGGAAGGACTCCGACCGCCCCTAAAAAGGTGGTCAATAGGAGGGCGGGCAACCGCATCTCTTTCTCTCTATGGGTAAGCGCGGGTTCGGTTGTGGTGATGATGCACAACGGCTGGGTAAAAGGTTGAGAAAGCGTAAAGATGCAGCAGCAAGTCGGGTTCGGGGACGGATTGCGGCTTGCAGGGGGGTTGCGGTTGAATTTAGAGGATGTAATTGGCTGTCACTTCGACTTCACCCTTCTGCTAGTGCTCCTGTGGGGGGAGCTCAGCTCTGACTTCCCCTTCCAGATTCCTTCCAGCTTCCTTCCAGCTTCCTTCCAGCTTCCTTCCAGGTTCACTGCACTACCAGGCACCTTTCAATATTTACGCAGCAACTTCAGGTTGAGTTTACTTTTGAATTTAACATTTATTAGGCATTTCAGGCTATGGAAGCAATTAAACAACAACTGGAGCCTGTTCAGACTTAGTCCTGTCGGCCACGCCGCTGTCACCGCCCTGTGTTGTCGACGCGGCGGCCGCCTTGAACGACTGCTCGAAATCGGCAATGATGTCGTCGATGTGCTCAGTGCCGACGGAGATGCGGATGAGGTCCTGGGAGCGATAATGTCAGCATTCCTCTCTGTTTCAGTCTGAACGGCGGCTCGCTTACCTCGGTCACGCCGGAGCTGATCTTCTCCTCGTCGGTGAGCTGCTCGTGGGTTGTAGTCCAGGGGTGGATGGCCAGCGTCTTGGAGTCGCCCACGTTGGCCAGGTTGGAAATGAGCTTGAAGCCGTCGACGATCTGGCTGCCGGCCGCGCCACCGCCCTTGACGCCAAAGCTCAGCACGCCACCGAAGCCGCGCTTGAGGTACTTCTTGGCTGTCTCGTGCGACTGGTGACTCTCGAGACCCGGGTATGACACCCACGAGACGTACTCGCTCTTCTCAAGGTAGCGCGCCAGAGCCAGCGCGTTCTGCGCGTGCCGCTCAGCGCGCAGCGACAGTGTCTCGATGCCGAGCAGCAGCTGCTGGGCCGCGAAGGGGTTCAGGCAGGCGCCCAGGTCGCGCAGGACCTCGACGCGCGCCCGGATGGCAAACGTGATGGGGCCGAAGGTGTCCCAGAACTTGAGCCCGTGGTAGCCGTCCGACGGCTCCACCATTTGCGGGAAGCGCTTGCCGTGCTTACCCCAGTCGAACTTGCCGCTGTCGACGATGATGCCCGCAACCGTCGTGCCGTGCCCGCCAATCCACTTGGTTGCCGAGTGCACGACGATATCGGCGCCGTGCTCGATCGGGCGCACAAAGTAGCCGCCAGCACCGAAGGTGTTGTCAACCTAGTACATTGCAACTGTCAGCTTCCTCCCCGCAAGTTTTTTCCACAACCGCCCCGTCTCTTCTCTCATCTGGCACCTACCACAACCGGGACGCCCGCCTCGTGGGCGACCTTGACAATAGCCTCAAAGTCAGGCACGTTGTAGCGCGGGTTGCCAATGCTCTCAATGTAGACGGCCTTGGTCTTGTCGTCGATGGCAGCCGCAATGTCCTCAGGCTTGTCGCCGTTGACGAACTTGGTGGTGATGCCGAAGCGGGCAAAGAGGACCTTAAACTGATTGTAAGTGCCGCCGTAGAGGTTGGAGGTGGAGACAATGTTATCGCCCGAGTGCGCCAGCGTCGCAATGGCCATGAATTGCGCAGCTTGGCCGGACGAGGCAGCCACAGCAGCAACACCGCCCTCAAGCGCGGCGATCCGCTTCTCGAAGACGTCGACCGTGGGGCTAGAGGCTTGTCAGTCTTTCCCAAGCCAATCGGTCTGGTGAACGTTCCATGTGTATGTTGACTCACTTCATGATGCGGGAGTAGATGTTGCCGAACTCCTTGAGCCCGAAGAGGCGGGCGCCGTGAGCCGAGTCATTGAAGACGTAGCTCTGTAAACCGCACTTGTCAGCTCTTGTTCCTCCTCACGCGCCCGTTCATATCACGAGGGACTGCTCACGGTGGTGGCGTAGATGGGAACACCGCGCGAGTTAGTAGCCGGGTCGGGCTCTTGCCTGTTGCCCTGTCAGTCGTCTCGCGCATTTCATCCGGTGTCGGCTCTCTTCCAGAGAAGAGCAGCCCGCAGCAGCAGCACGTACCCCGCATGGAGCTGGAGCGTCTCGAACTTCTGAGGCGCAGACATGGTGGCGGGTCTGACTGAAGAAGGTAGAGGGGGTATCAACGGGGTATCACAAGCGCGAAGTCAACGGCAGCAACGTCGTTCGCGAAAGGGGGAAGCTCGACAACAAGGAAGACTCGGGATATGGATGAAAGACGGAGAACGGAATGAGCGAAGGGACGGGAGTCCAAGCCGGCGACTGGGTTCTTATTTCTAATTCTTCCTTCCTTCCCTCCCCACGCCACGCCTGTCACGACCAATTCTCGACTAGCCCGTCTCCACGCTGTGTGCTCTTCACCCGAAAACGCCCTGGCTGTGCCGCCGTGTGTCAATTTTTGTTACGGATGGCGGGGTGTTTCTGCACTGGTGTGTGTTGCTTTGGGGGGGAAGAGTGGGGTGAGGCTCAGAGCACGCAATTGCGCCATCGGTTGATGGCGCGGGGCTTGCCCACCAGTCACGGTCCTATCCCCTTATCCCGGGCTCGCAAGCCGGCCTTCTTCCTGAGCGAATTGGGCCAAGAGGCTGTTCCTTTCGTCTCCGGGACGGCTTCTCTTGAGTGTTGGAGGGAGCAGCATTCCGTCATGGAGCTTCTCCAAGGCGAATATCCCCGGGCTCCATCTTATCGTTATCGTTGGTTAGTATGTGGATGGATGCGATCCCGCCCCACTATACCCGTTCATCGGAGCTACCCACGAGCACGTATGTATGTACCTAAGAAAAAGACACGGCCCATGCATGACCGATCAACTTCTACATAATAATTAGTGTCAGCTACAAATTCCCTCTCCCAGGCACCACGTGTGAATGCCCAGGCCGCAAGGTCAGACTCGGCCCTGGGCATGAGGCGAGGGATAAAGAAGCATCCCACATCCCCGTGCTCGGGACGGATCGTGATGGCGGCGCGGGGTATGGAGCTGTCCTGAGCCCAACGAGGGTTTGACTGACAGCAACTGGGAGCAGTCCTCGATGCATGGTCGCCGTACCCACGCGCTGCATGTAACCCTGTATGTCGATCACTTACACGCTCTCGGTGGGCTCTCGGTGGGCTCCCGGGGGG
>MU857634.1:210991-239235 GCA_033296725.1 Corynascus novoguineensis
AAGGGAAAGCTTCAAGCCTTTTCGTGTCATTTCAGCTCGGCATTACGAATGGTCGCCAATCTTCCAGAGTGCACACCTGCTTCCCAACCTAAATGCTCGGTGCAGCGGCTAGGAAGTGGGAAAGGGTTTCGAGTCTACTTTGGGTAACTAGTCAAGTAGTGCACATGCATGTATTATCCATACATACACGCAGAACAGTCCATGCATGCATGCAGAACAGTCCACCCGCCCGCGGATGTTAGTTGCCAATTCCGAAGACACAAGACTTGGCCGCAATACTCCCCAGCCGGGCAGTACGGAATGCACTGCGATTCATGGTCCAACAACATGAGTTGGGTCTGTAAGGGATACGGCTGCGAGAAAATCCACGCAGAGGTCTAAAGAAGGAGATGAGGTTTACTGTTTGGGTAGTTCCTTCTTCCTCATCCCAAGCGCAAACGCGACAGGTCCCGAGCGCCCTTAGTAGTTACACACGCCATCCCGTAACCCTGGACGCCACAGCAGCCATCAAGG
This sequence comes from Corynascus novoguineensis, assembly GCA_033296725.1. Classification (NCBI taxonomy): domain Eukaryota; kingdom Fungi; phylum Ascomycota; class Sordariomycetes; order Sordariales; family Chaetomiaceae; genus Corynascus; species Corynascus novoguineensis. The sequence goes on from MU857634.1 coordinate 211,505, forward strand.
CTCTGCTGAATGATAGCGCCGTAGTGTAAGTTTCGTAAGCATCCCAAATGAACCATCCATGTCGCGTCACCCGTTCGTCCATAAAAACAAGAATAAGAAACCGCCGCTACCCACGCGGCGGGCCGACCCGACGGGAGCCACCCCTCCCTGCCTGCCTGTACCAAACATGTTCCATATCACGTTATCCATAATTCCTTCTCTAGCCATCTCAAGCCATAGCGTGTCTACCCAGGTAGGTAGCTTGGTGCACCCATGGAACGAAAATAGAAAAGCCGCCCTATGTGTGAACTTAAGCAGCCTCCTTCATACCCGGCGAGCTGCTCGTCGCCGCAGCAGCTCTGGGAGACCTGATAGAGCCCCGCCTGGCCTTGAAAAGCTCGAGGCACGTCAGGGCGGCCGACGCGGTCCAGGCGGCGAACGAGAAGGCGCCGAAGGCGACGGCGGCCTGGGCCGCGTGGCACACGTCCCCCCTGCAGAAGAGGAGGCCGTTAAGGAAGGCGGCGAGGGCGGCGAAGCCGGCCAGGTAAAAGAGGGCGTTGGTCAGGTCGAGGGGCGCGGCGATGTAGGCTTTGGGGACTGCAGCGTGTGTATCCGCGGTTAGGTGTGCTGTAACAGTTTTGGTGGGAAGGGTGAAGAAGGAAGAAAGCGAGGGGACCGCAAGAAGGGATAAAACAACGTACTGCGTGAGACGAAGCGCGGGACGAGTTCAATGCAGGCGATGGAGATCAAGGACCATACGGCCGCGAAGATGAGGAAGTTGATTTGCGAAGGTGGCAGGTAGCTGGTTGATGTGTTGTACCAATTTGCAACTGTTCAAATAGTGGCCGTGTTAGCTCGTTAGATCCGATCGCCCGTGCCTATCTTGCAAGCATCGCGTCCCTCTCCCCCTTTTCGAGATAGTCCGTACCGAAGGCTGAGAGGATCAACACCAGGAGGGCAAAAATGCCCTGGATCGCCCTGATGACGAGCATCAGCGGAAACGACAGATTTGTGAGCTTCAACATCTTGGATAGGAGGCGAGTAATGACCAGCAGGGAAAACAATGACCAAAAATTTAACAAGGCGCAGGTGATATCAAAAAAAAAGGGAGCGACGGTGAACTAGGAAGTAGTACAGGAGAGATAGCAAAGCTAGATGCGGGAGCGAACCAAGAGAAATTTGCCAGAAATGAGTGATAAGGACATTCAATACCTGCAAGTCGACCCGAGCCTCCAACGTGCCCGACAGTTTTACATTTCATCTGTCTGTGCAACCTGTGAGGCCGTCTTGAAACAGCGATCCTCAGGAACGCTTCCATGCGTTGCATTTTTGAACGGGCGGCAGAATCAACCGGGCCAATGAAGACAGCGCAACCAGACAGGCTGAAGTTACGGCGCATCGCGAAGTTGGTTTCGACGCCGGCAGTTCCAGATCCGGCCGCTTGGCGTGAGCGTGATCGCCATGTTGGTGGTTCAGGTTATGTTTGCAGGAGATGATGTTTGGGGTGAGCCATCACTTGAAGTCTGAGAGTTGCTTGTTATATCTATCTGGTCGGCGGCAGCTGCTCGATCGGGCCCCCAAAACCTGCTCGAGATTTCGAGAAGGGCGTAATCTCACACAAGAAAAAAAAGAGGTTGAAAAGATCCACATCTTCGGCGAAGCAATCGCTGTTGGCCCTATGCGACGAGTTTAGTCTTTCGAGCACTGGTTCCAAACGCTCCTTATCGCTCTTCGTAGGCCAAGACAGCGTCTTCCTCAAGCGACCACCCATGAAGAGCCTGACGCCCAAGGTGCACCCGAGTCGAATTCTTGCGATTAGGAATAAGAAGAACCGAAGACGAGAAGCTCGATGGTGAAAGTGTCAGCGGAGGCAGGGCTTACAAGAAGTGCTATTTTCGCCGCCTGCCCTCATTCAAAGCGCAGTGGCAGCGAGTGGTTGCTTGGCGTTCTCGAGTTGAAGAACGCAGTGCCGAGTGTCTGGAACGGTCTTGGATGCTTTCGGGGACCGTGCGTTCAAGCTAAGCCAATACCCCAGTTGGATGGGTTGCGGGGTCCGAGTCAGAATGCTAGGGATCCATACGCGCTATAACCAGACCTTCAATGCGTCCGTTGTCTGCACGCTGGATCAAGCCCAGCCGAGGTCGTTGTCCGTCCAGGGAGCAATTGCAATATCGTAAATTGTTGGTTGCTTACAACGGGATGTACAGACTCGGTGTGTTGCACCACTTCACCCAATCAACTCTACGCTTAATCAATCGTGTGGGACGCCATCACATGTGTCTTCGAAGAGCAGCGGACTACACATACCTGCAGTCAACACTTCAGTATGGAAGCCAAGTATAGGAGTCTATTTAATCGCAGATTGTGTCACCTCGAGAGTCTCTCTTTATTGCATGGCAGTTGCCCGCGATAAATGAAAGCGTAAAGTTGTCCGCACCCCACATGCAAAACGACTTTGAACGCGCTCATGCTCGGGCCATGTCAATTTTCACATTTCAACCTGAACCTGCGACTTCATGTCCTAGTGTAATCGTGCACCACTCCGCCACGTGTGGAGTCAATATCGGGAGTTGCGCTGGTCTCTTGCAACGCGCGCCCCCCGGTTCCCCAGAGCAGTCCTCGGAAGGATCCGTCTACACTACTGCGGATGGTCAGCATCTTCTTGACTTTGGCCAGTCATTCCCTGTCGATTGCAAACTCCGAGTCCTCCACATTCAGCGCCCCGACCCCACACTTGAAGCATGTCAGCCGAGGCAGATTCTCGGTGCAGTCGGCCGCCAGGTACGCAGGGCCTAACAGCATGCTTATGCATCTTGAGCATAAGGAATCGAAAAAACCAGCTTTATATCACTATAGCTTCAGATTTGGAGAAAACTTATAGGTAATTCATGGATTTTTTTTTTTCATGTTCAATCGCATTTACTGACTGTGGTATGCTCGGCGAGCAAGGCGCCTCGTTTGGGAGCAAGTACTCATCGGCTGCGATCTTGAATTGGCAACTCGCAGCCGCTCCCTGCTTGGCCCTCTATCCCTGTAGCACTCGGCCCAAGACGCCTCCAAAGCGAAACCACATGCTGCCGAATGCCGACCTTCTTATGCGAAAAAGGAGAGGATTCCTCGGACCTAAACTCTCGCCCTGTGCCTCTCACAATATTCTTTTGGCAACGCGGAAACCAGCACTTCGTGACGTGACCCTCGCGCGCAGAAACTCGTCTCCTCGGCCGCGAACCTCTCTTCTCCGTTCAAGCCTCTTTTTCGAGCATCGCGAGCCCTGTCCAACCAAGGTATCGCAGCAGCCATGGCTCCCAGCAGACAAGACACCAGGGCGTACATCAGAGAGCTCGCGACGCCGCCCCACCCGGGCACGCCGTACGCCCTCCCGATCCCCGGCACCGAGCGCCCGAACCGCACCCCTATCTACCGCCACTGGCGCTTTCAGAACGGCCCGCTTCTGGAGACGTACGACCCGGCGCAAAGGACCATCCACGACCTGTTTGAGCACTCGGCCAACCAGTATTCCAAAAATAAATGTTTGGGCTGGAGGCCTTGGAATGCTGCCACCAAGACATTTGACCCCAAGTATGTCTGGTTGACGTACGCCGAGGTTGCCGAGCGGAGAAAGAATCTGGGTGCTGGAATCGTCGAGCTGCACCATCGGCTCGGGATCAAGGAGGACAAGTACGGTGTCGGTCTGTGGGCGCAGAACCGCCCCGAGTGGCAAATCACCGAGCTGGCGCTGCTCTCGCAGTCCCTGTGGCCCGTCTCTCTATACGAGACGCTCGGCCCCGAGACGAGTGAATACATCATCAACCACAGTGGGTTGACGGCCATTGCTTGCTCGCTGCCTCATATTCCGACCCTCCTGAAGCTGGCGCCCCGCGTTCCCTCGCTCAAGCTCATCATCTCGCTCGACCCCCTCGAGGCCGGCGAGGTGCCTGGCCACTCCAAGAGGGAACTTCTCAACGCCACGGCTGCCAGTGTCGGCATTCAGGTGCTGTCCATGACCGAGGTCGAGGCTCTCGGCGCTCGCTCCGGCCGCGCCATGCGCCCGCCCAAGGCTGATGACGTCCTGACCATCAACTACACCTCTGGTACCACGGGTGACCCCAAGGGTGTTCTCATCACCCACAAGAACGGCGTGGCTGGCATCACCGCGGCGCGCTCAAACGAGACCGTCTTTGCCGGGGACGTCCACATCTCGTACCTTCCCTTGGCGCACATCTATGGCCGTATGGCGGACCAGACTGCGCTAGCCGAGGGAGCCAGCATTGGGTACTTCCACGGCGACATCGCCGGCCTTATCGAGGACATGAAGATCCTGCGGCCGTCGGGCTTCTTGTCGGTGCCCCGCCTGTTCAACCGCATCAGCTCGGCTATTCAGGCGTCGACCATCCAGGCCGACGGCTTCAAGGGAGCGTTGTCGCGCCGCGTCATCGAGACCAAGAAGGCCAACATGAAGCTGCCCCCCGGACAGGCGACCAACAAGCACTTCTTGTATGACCGCATCTGGACCCCCAAGGTCCTCAAGGCGGTGGGCCTGCAGCGCGCCCGAACCATGGTTAGTGGTAGCGCTCAGCTCGATCCGGACGTCCACCAATTTCTCCGTGCCGCTTTTGGCAACAACTTTGTCCAAGGCTTTGGCATGACCGAGACGTACGCGGTCGGCACCGTCCAGATGCCCGGCGATTTCACGACGGGCAACATCGGTCCCCCGTGCCCGTCTGTCGAGCTCTGCATCGAGTCGGTGCCCGACTACGAATACACGGTCGAGGACAAGCCGAACCCCCGCGGTGAGCTGCTCATGCGCGGTCCCATCATCTTCAAGGAGTACTTCCGCAACCCGGAGGAGACGGCCAAGGCGATCGAACCCGACGGCTGGTTCCACACGGGCGACATCGTCGAGGTGGACAGCATGGGCCGCTTCAAGATCATCGACCGCAAGAAGAACGTGCTCAAGCTCGCTCAAGGCGAGTACATCTCGCCCGAGCGCATCGAGAACGTCTACATGGGCGCCACCAACCTGATCGCCACCGCCTTTGTCCACGGCGAGCCCAAGGAGTCGTGCCTCGTCGCCGTGTTCGGCATCGACCCGGTCACCTTTGCCCCCTACGCCAGCAAGATCCTCAAGAAGCCTGTGTCGGCCGAGGATAAGGACGCCCTCCGCGAGGCCGCCAACGACCCGCGCGTCAAGGGTGCCTTCCTTGAGCTGCTGGACCAGATCAGCAAGCGCCACAAATTCAACAGCTTCGAGAAGGTTAAGAACTGCACCTTTGACATTGACCCGTTCACAATTGAAAACGAGCTGTTGACCCCTACGTACGTTATTACTTTAAACCCCCTTACCCGGGCTGACCTGTCCCTCTATTCATTTAAATCGGCGATGCTAACATAAAACGACACAACAGGCTTAAGCTCAAGCGGCCCCAAGCGGCCCGGGCTTTCCGGAAGGAGATTGACCGCATGTACGAGGAGATTGCTGCCAATGCAGCTGCGAAGCCCAAACTCTAATCACGTCCTATTTTACGTGTCTCAAAAATCTTGGCGACTTTTGGATGGATGGGTGGATGGGCGATATCATCAAGCGGGACATCCATTCTTGTATTGTTCTTACTAGCTTTAACCCTTAGCGGTCTTGTATACATTGCCTTAGAGGATATAACTATTTAAAGCGTTGACAAGAGAACACTAAGTTGGTCCGCCTTAAATGGCTGTTAGCGTAGTTACCAGTTTATGATAATAACTCTTGGCAATGCTTATGAAATCTCACGTACATGTTCATTTACGGTCAATACTTTGGATGTACAAACTTCGTCTCTACAGACCTGGTTTGCCCTGCCTGCGTGGCCTTTCGACTCTCTTCGCGAGATTCGACGGTTACCCAGAAAGCGGGATGTCGCGTGCTCACGTGCTTTGATCAATCTGTCTCAGAGGGTACGCTGGCGCAGCTCAGCCCGCATTTGCGGGGCAATTCAGGGTCTCTCGGTTGGCAGGCCTTAGTTCCAATGGCTGCACACCCGCCCGTTCCATAAGATATGGTTGGAAGCAGTGAACGAAGGCTCACAATACTGACGAACGGACGGCTGAAGAACTGCGAATAGGGCTCCTGAAATCATTAGAACCGGTTTATCGCTTTGTTCAATTATGATATGCTATGCTGGGCTTATTTATCACGCATCTAACGATATTGGCCCAAGAACAGAGTTTTCCGAGTGTATATTAGAGGGAAAACAACGACGCATGTTCATATTATCCTCGTCGACTATCTACAAAACATTTACAAAAAGCATAGTTAGTTAGTATGGATAATAGTCAAAGTATACTAATTCAACTATTGCTAAATGTGACGTGTGACGAAGAGCTGGCCTTCGTCAACAGTATATGTACTGCAATTGGATTGCAAGTGTCGACTTACAATTCGACATCCTTTCCTGGGAGGTTGGTCAACTGGTCATTACAGTACTGCTTGGTCAATCGTCACACTAACTTACTCAACTTAGCTTATTAGAACTGTTCTAGAACGAGATGATTAGGAGGTAGGTCGATTTTTTAAATCTGGAAATATTATATAAATCGGTCATAGGTAATCTCATAATACATGTGTATAGTTCTATAGTTATTGCTATGTAGTTATTTAATTAGATAATTTTTTTAAAAAAATTTTAAGAATCTGATAATTACAAGTTTTAGCAAAGTATAACTTGATAGAAATTTGTTTTATAAAAATAAAAATAAAAATTGTTGACTAACGTTAACTAACTAACTAATTATCTTATTGCCTTATTTATCGATTGGCTGTTTAGATTGACCAACACACTAGCTAATTAGACTATAGACAGAACAAACGCGCACCCTAATGGACTGGAGTCCCGTCGAATAATCAACACGCGGTCACGATACACGCGTTTCTTCTCGTCCACTACGTTTCCCTCGCGACATTGTACGAAAACCGTGGATATTCGACTTTGACGAGCTTTAGCGGCTGCCGTGGGCGGCCGAACCCTTCGCTGCAGCGGCTATCGCGATGAGCTCGACCACCACGACCACATCCCCCTCGACTCGTCTTCAAATCCACGGGGTTGCCGCCGCACATGCATTACCGTCGAACGAAACACCTGTGTTGACCCGCCCCCCTAGGCAGGGCGTTAGACCCCCTACCTCTCGTCCCTCGGCGACCATACGGAGGACAGATGCCTCGTCCGAACCCCCAATAAAACGAGTCCGCCTCGACCAGACGCCAAGACCGTCAGCTCTGCTAGATTCCTACCAGGATATCGAAGAGTGTCTACGAAGACAGGTCTTTCCACATATCGACGCGCAGCTCGCGACTTTGCCAAACACTAGGGTAGACACCTTCTCAATAGGACATCAGGTAGTGTTGCTTCCTGCTCTTCTATTGCCCCGCCACCCCTCTTTTTCCCCTTGCGATCTCTTTCTCTGCCATCTCATATCTTTTTCATCAGCCCCATAGGCTTACGCGAGAACACCTGCCAGGTTCTCGAGTTCTTGACCGGTCCCGAGTTTATTGAGGAGTACAAGAGATGTAACGACGGCACCATCAGCCAGGAGTTCGAAGCGGATCTCAAAGCTCGCGCTGCTAAATACGTCAAGCTCTTTACCTTGGACCTCGTACAAACCCCCTTCCCCAAACCTCCCCAAGATGAAATCGGCAGCGGTAGCCTTGTCGCTAACTTAGCCTTCTTTTTCAGAGTCACCACCATGCTGTCCCGCTTCCCAGCCCTCTACCGTGTTCTCGGGCTACTACGACCCAACCCTCTCCTTCCAACGAAACTACCCCGACGACGAGAAGCCAGACGTTTCCAACCCGAGTTGAGACGCCGGTCCCAGTCCCGAACCTACCACACCACTCCCCTCTACCACCACTCCGTGAAACCTCTGCGCCCTTACGGCCCCGCAGGATTTCCACTACGCCAATTCCAGTGCCCCCCATTCCAACACCAGTGCCTGCCAATGGCTTCGGTCGACTGAACCGCACAAACCAGACCACGATTAATGGGAAGACGAGCCCCCCGGAGGTCATAGTCATTGACAACGACGATGATGATGACAATGGGGTACTTGAGACGTCAGCGCGCCCTCAGAAACCCATTGCCGGGCGGTCACCCGCGCAGCAGCGACCCGGCGCGGCATTGCTAAAGGTCGAACCACCGAAGGCTTCGCTGGAAACAACGCCTCAACCATCTCCTGCGGCATCTATTATGCCTTTGCCCGCGTTATCCCCGGCTGGTCGATCAGTGCGAGCAACCAAGCCTCCCCCTACTTCGATTCAGAAGCCAGTTCGTTCTATAACTCTGGCCGACCGGCCTCTGCCCACCCCTTCACAACTTTGTCCCGGCAAATCACTGTTGCCTTCGGCGTCTGCAGTACAGAAGGGCACACCGCATGACTGGAGAGCAGAAGCTCATACATCGGTTTGGCGAGGCCAGGGAAAGGCCAACCCCGCCTCAACCTGGTTCTCCCTGCAGCGTCGTCCGTACGTGACAGCGACACAAAGGGCGTCGATCATCGCCAGCACCCAAACCTCCATCAGGCTCAACTCCTCCGAGCTTACCGGTCCCCTTACCTTCCACGTCGATTTCTCGGCCGACGAGATCGGATATCTCCAGAAGCTGACCCGCCAGGTGTTACGGTTACCGAAGACCCTCAGGAAGGACCCGAAACAGGACCTCTACAAGGTTCTTAGAAGGAACCCAACATTTATCCCGGTGGTCTTAGACGCGTTTGAGCGGGAAGGACTTGTGGGGAGGTCAAAGGAGGATGTGGACAACCTGTTCGGCGACCTCTTGGATCAGAAAACCACCCCCGAGCCAACAATTCTCACTGTCCAAAGAGATGATCATGACCAACGAGGCGTTTTTATTCGGTCGAGTAAGGTTCATTCACTACTGCTGGGAAGAGAGATAGCCGGACACCGAGGCCTGGATTCGATGAGGTGTCCCAGCAACTTTACCAACGAGTTTCGAAAATGTCGTGAGGACGATCTTGAAAAAAGAGCGGAGTGGGCCGGTTGCGCGGGAGACATATTCACCATCACTTGGGTATCCAACGACGGGTTTATTTGCGGCACAACGGAGCACTCCGACACCCATAATCAACAATATAACAAGCCCGGTAACCTGGTGCTCGGTTCATGTTCTGCGCTGACACTTCGGGCCTATCCGGAGCATCGGATCGTTCGACCCATCGTCGAAAAGGGGGAGAATTCCACCGATGCGATGCGACAGAGTCAAGATCCGTGGCTCTACTCGTCGGTTGTATCCTCCGATTACGATACCGCCCACAACAGGGCTTACACTTGCTCCTTTGACCGCACCGTCAAAGTATGGAAGGCAGAGGCGTCGGGCGCTTCTATGAGCCTCCTGGGCGAGTGGAAGCATAATGGTAATGTCAATTTTGTTGTTGCATCTAAACACGAATCTGGCATGGTCGCTACCGCGGCCGACGTCGCCGCCGATGCAGTTCGTATCTACAACATCGATCCTAGCGACATCTCTAGCAGCCAGTTTCGCTCCTACTCGTGCTCTCGCGTTACTGATGAAAGGGGCAACGAAGTGTCTACAGAGAAGTGGGCGTACTACCCTGCCACGATGCAGTGGGGCCTTGCTCCCAAGGTCAGGCACTTGCTCCTCGTGGGGTACTCCCCCAGGAGTCGGACTGGGGATGATAACGACATTCCTGACGACAGGCGAGACTCGGGTGAGCTGTGTCTGTGGGATGGGATTACCGGGGAGAGGTGGCGCGTCACGTCTGCTACGACACAAAACGTCTTCGAGGTGTTGTGGCATCCGACCCAGGAAAGCTTCATCGCTGCCACGTCTCCGTTGGGACTGGATTTGGAGCCTAATGTGCGTACCCAGATCAGGATATTCCGGCCGGCCGATAAGGATGAATTTGGCATTAAGGCGTACAGCCCGCTTATGTCACTGGATTGTACCGCTGTCGATGTGAACGAGCTTACTATCATGTAAGTCGTCTTTAGAGATGATGTCGTTTGAACTTTATCTTGCTAACAGATTTTCCTAGGCCAAACAGCTTCTCCTCTTGCTATATCACGGCCGGTTGCACAGACGGTAATACTTATGTGTGGGATACAGCGCTGGGTGATAAACCGATCCACATCCTTCAACATGGTGAGCCCATCGACGAATACCATGGTGATCGGGAGCGCGAGGACGTTGGCGTCAAGTTTACGGCCTGGGGAACAACACCTGACCGGTTCTATACCGGGTCGTCGGACGGGGTTGTGAAAGTCTGGAATATCCGCTCGCTGAATAAGCCATTTGTTCGCAACCTGCTGGAAGCCCCGGCACCGATCACGGCTGGCAGGTTTTCTCCAGACAAGTCCCGGCTCCTTGTCGGCGATGCAAGCGGGCGTGTTTCCATGCTCTCAGTAGACAAAGAAAAGGAGCAGCCAACATCAATAATGAGGGTACCCCTCCCAGGTTCAGGAAATTTCCGTGTCATCAAGCGCCCAGCCGCCATCATCCCACATCCAGATCCTCCACCCCCTAGGCATGACGCAGAAGGCCGCCCTATCGTATCGGAGCTCGGATCTGCCATAGGCCGAACGTACCTTGACAACCTACAGTTGGAACGTCATCCGAATCCGACCATTGGCGTCGTTCAAGGCCCGCGGTACGCCGAAACAAACCTTTTTCGGCGCGAGATGCATCTCAATGAGGATCCACGCCAGCCGTTGCTTGCCAGGTGGGAAGCGATGCAACAGGAGTCTTGGAAGCCACCGATGCCTTTCCCACCTAGGAGGCGAATTCATAAACTGGCACTCAGGCCGGTCAAAGAGCTTGTCGGTCTTGGGGAGCTACACGCCAGGAACCTGAGCTTGGACATCAACGTGGACAAGGCAACCAGGCTTCGCCTCGAGAGGGAAGGGGTGGACTTGCGGTTGGGAGACGACTACCTTCTAAGAGAAGAGGAGTAGCCCAGGTCAACTTTTGAGAGAGGGTTGATGTGGCGTACAGGGAAGATGTAACATGGAGAGCGAAGAGCGTTACAGGATACGAATTGAAACTACTTCGCATCCAACTTTACCTCGGGTATTAATGTTCCGAGGCGGTCTCGTCCTGTTGAAGTGAACTCGGTAGCCTCTCTTGCTATTTGGTAACTACTGAATCCGAAACAAAGTCGGAGAGCTTATCTCTTGGGAATTTGCGAATGCATCGCTTGGGAAACAAGACCTGGCGCTCTGGATTGCTACGAAGGCGGAGATAGAAATATTCATTTTAGAAAAAAGAGTCTCTTAGACACTTGCATGGGTACAGTTGCAGGGTTCACAGAACCACAGCTTCGAGGATCAAGCTTGGTACGTTGGATATCAACATCCTCCCGCCCTTAAATCTCCTGATCATGCCTAGCTGCCGTGTACGAACGATAATCAAGCTTGAAGAAGACACGCATTCCTACAGGATGGCAATTCCAAAAAGCGAAGGAGAAAAAGTTGTGTATACACCTGCATTAACAAAAATGTGCATTTTAGAAAACCAATACTCCTCACTTATTCGAGGAATTTCCCAAATCGAGGACATAGACGTCCCTGCTCACCCATAACGCCGAAACGTGAAATAGACCGGATTACACCCCGACCATTTCCGGTATTAAAACCTCATATTCCGTTTCTTCACTCCGTGCCTGAGCCTTCCCCATTCTTTCGAAACCCCAAATGTTCGTATGGTAATACAACGTTCGCGACCTTTTAACGTAAAACTGCGCTCCTCCAAAACGCCCACGGCCGTCGCCAGCCTAAGGTTGCGAGGCAGCCGCGCCAAAGGGGAAGTTAGAGGAGAAGTTAATGCCGTTGGGGCCCATAGTGATACCCGCAGGTAGGTCCATGACAATTGGGTCGTCATTGTTACCACCTTTAGCATTTCGATCATCGCCGTAGCCACCGCCTCTCCTCTGGTCGCGCCCGGCAGGACCGCCATGGTGCTTGTCTCCGCCCTTGTTGCGCCACCGGCCGCCGGGAGGACCTCCGGCAGCGCTGTTGCCGCCGCCGCCGCCGCCACCAGGGCCAGGACCGGGGCCGCCGCCATAGCCGTGACCACCACCGAACCCGCCAGCGGGCGGCTCGTCCTCAACTCGTCTGCTAGATTTGGGCCCGTGATTTCCGCCTTTATCTGTTTGCATGCGGCGGCTGATGGCCTTTGACGAGACGCCGGCGCCAATCTCAATGTCGGGCTCCTCGACGCACATACCGCTGACTATGGGACGGCCGCCGGAGCCGCCGTAGGGCGCCGTCAGCATCCACTTGCGGTCGGCCTCAGTCAACTTGTGGATGGGAATAACGCTAATGCCACTCTGGTAGTCGCTGCAATCACGCGGACCAAATCCTACACCCCATCTTGTCTGTATTGCGGGTATTGTCAGCAAAGGTAGGAAAATAGGAGGGGTGGAATGGGAGCAGGCGGCATACCCTGAGTTGGAATTCGTGGCCGCGCATATCCTCCATGGCGGTCTTTGCCCGCTCAGCATCCTTCCGGTAATACATCTTGACGAATGCATGGCGCTTGTCCTTATTGACGATACAGGTCTGAACTGTACCAAAGCGGTTGAATATTTCGCGGAGATCGTGTTCGGAGCAACTGGGGCCAGTCAGTGAGACCGTTTCTATCGACTGGTGAAAGGTAGGTGGACTGGCGTGCTGGAGGTACTTACGTTACACCACCCACAAAAAGGGTTCGGCTGAACACTTTAATGCAGCCGCTGGGGAGACTGTTGTCGTACTCGACCCATTTCTCCTGCTGGGGTGGCTCCTGAGCCGGGCCGTCACCGTGGCGTCCGTGGGGAGACCGCTGACGATACTCGGGCATGTGTCCGCGCCGGTCCCGGTCAGTACGACCGGGTGAGCCAGGGCGGCCATAGTCAAAACTACGTTCGTTTGCACGCGACCTCGGAGAACCACGACTGTCCCAACGGGAAGGGGACCGCGACCTTGACCTACCCCGGAGCCTGTTCGGCGACCTCACACCATCACGATAGCTGGAGCGATCACGCGCGCCCTCAGGCCGAGCGTCCCAAGGAGCGGGGCCAGGGACAGCACCGGGGATGGGGGGAGGTGCTGCGTACCCGGTTTGGGTAGGCTGAGGCATCTGAGGGGGAGCCCCCGGCGCAGGGAGGGCACTGTTCTGACCCATCATCTGAATTACGCCCGCAATCTTATCAAGGGGGATACCCTGAGCAGCCAAAGCAGCGACGAGCTGAACCGTTGCGGCAGCAGGATTACTTGCACCATTCTGTGGCGGCGGAACCGCGATTGGCGGGGCCGGTGCCGGGGCGACCGGAGGAGTGGGGGGCCCAGCCTGCGCGGGTGGTGCTGGCGGGAAGGCGTTGTTGTAGGGCAGCCCTGGTACATTTACAGGCGGGATCGGGCCGTTATTGGGCGGACCACCAGATGCACTAAGTACGGGTGCGGTAACCGGGGTGGATGCCGGCGCCGTGGCTGCCAGGCCTGGGTTACTTTGTGCAGACGACGCATTCTGGCGTGCAATGCTCGCGAGCTTGTCCAGGATGCTGTTGGGGACGGCCTGGTTTGTTGGGGGTGCCGCCGGTTTGTTACCAGACCCGAGAGGAGCTAAGAGGTTGGGAGGAGGGCTGCCAGGCGGTGTTGTCGACTGGTCTGTCGACAGGGGCGTGGTTAGAGCAAATGTATTCGGTGCGTTTCGCCATGTGCTAGGCACAAGCGGTGAGGACATTATCAGGGTAAACCTACTCGCTGGCTTCGGAGCATTCAGCTTCTCTTTGAACGAGTTGACCATTGAAGGAGGGAACGTCTGACCCTTCTCCCAGATATCAACCAGCTTTTTTATCTTCTCCTACGAGGAACAATCCGTGTGAGTACCCATACATCGTCAAGAGCAATAGTACGACGCCTTGAAGCACAGGCGAGGCAAGCTGGGGGGTAATGGCCCTCGCCGTGACCCCTGTCGCGGTCAAGATCGCGAGAGTACGGTCACCTTGGGCTTGCCTCACGCGTTGCTGGCATAGTCCTAGCAATCAGGTGGCATTCAATGCAATGTTTTCTGCGTACCTTTTGGTCTTCTGGCGCCGTGGCAATGATGTCGTTCATCAAAATGGGTATCAGTTCTGTTACTCTATGCACGCCAGCAGCGAATGTTCCGTCTGGCGCCGAAAGACTCGGCGTTTGTCCTTGAGCTTTGGCCTGGTCCAACCACTTCCTCGTTACAGAGTCTACGACGTAGAGTACTCCCAGTTTGTGTGTGCCAGGTGTTTTCTTGAAGTGGGTGAAGAGTTTCTGGATGAGGACTGATTCGTACTGGAACAGAATGGCAACGTCAGCACAAAATCGGCGGCAGTCACTTCACAACAACGTAATGCTGCTCACCTGGACATTGGCGACACAGAGCGCGGTGATGTTCGTAATGCGAGAGCCCGATACTCCGGGAGGCTTCAGGGCGAGCATACCCTGCAGACCTGCCTCCAGCTCTGCTACGACCGTCGATGCCATCGTGGCTGTTGGCGGGTTTTGTTTGATCAAGTGAATTTTGACGAAGCCCGCCTTTTCGCGATACGGTAGCCAAGTTGTCAGGCGGTAAGCTCTATGCCATGGATGGTCCTGGGCAAGTCACGGAAGTACGGTGGCTATCGAGCAGCTCCAGCCTTCGGTGCCGCACTCTTCGCGAGAATGCTATCAGCGGATTACGAGACCCTTGCGAGCGCGAGCGTAATGGCGCAAAAGATCCAACTTGGAGTTAGAGGCCTGTTCCGTTGCAGAAATGGCAAGAGATGCAGGAGAATTCTTTTTTGGCCCAGTACACGCCTCTCTTGCGAGGATTGCGAGCGAACCAGAAGATTTCTTGAGCAGTTTGATGCAGTCAATCTGCTGCACCGATCGCCAAAAAGCACCCTCTTAAGGGCCAGCAGGTACGCACAGGGGCTACTGGGGGTTGGGATTGATGAAATATGGTCGTGATGAAGCGCTCTGATGAAATCCGATGGCAGTCGCAGCAAGTAGCAACACCGCGGCAGATTCTTTGTGGGATTGAAGGAGGGCGGGGCGTAGTCTGTGACAGATCTGCTGCAGACCTTTTTATGGCTTGCCCCAGGATTGAACGCGATTTTTGCTGGCTGACTAAGCACGCAGTGGCCCGCTGGTCTGTCAGCTGGCTCTGCCGGGTGGCTTGAGTTGCGAGACCTCCGGTCGCCCAGGAGCAACCGAGCAGCCGACACAACTCAAGGACCCAACAAAACACAAGACATCTAATCCGCACCTGAGTTACTCAAACAAGCACACAAAAGTGCCATCATCGCTTCAAAGAGGTTAGAACTACCTATATGGCAGATGTCAATTGGTCGATATAGCCATACTGCCAGGAGTCTTGCAACATGAAAGAATCAGATTGAATTTAAGGCTCCAGTTCCACTTCTTGTTGGCTAGGTTCGCACATGGTCTGGCAAAGTGACGTGACGTCAATCTCTGCAACCGACAGCCACAAAAGCTTGGGCCATTTGTGTTGTTGGGAATGCCGAATCTGAAAGGGAGCTGAGCTCGCGAGGGAGACCTCTCTGCTCGCGATGAAATGTTCCGTGAGCCATCAAGTACTTAGTATGCAAAAGCTGCAGTTGCACGAGGTGTATATTCTACATATGTGACGGTTAAGTTCGGGATCTCGACGCTTGGCCACTTGACCGGTTCGGACGCGCGGGAAAGCGTAATGTCTGAATAGGAGGACGACATTTGTTGCTGTTGCGATTGGGGGAGGGTCTTGGTCCGAATCCCCGGTTGCAGGCGCCGCCCCCCATGTGGTCCGGGGGTAGGTGCCCGTCAATTCCCGTCGCCCGCTGCGGTTTTTTTTCAAGCTTGATCTCCCGAAACTTTTTTTCCTTTCCTTTCCTCACTCTTGACAAGCTTCCCAACCCACAATCAAGATATCAACCATGGCTCCCGCTATGCGTCTAGCAACCTCCACCATGAGGGCCTCAATGAGGGCGTCCTCGCTTTTCTACAAGAACACTGCCTTCACGGCCGCCCGGTGCTACTCTTCCAAGAGCCAGGTACAGCTTGGTCCCGTCTCGCCTGCAGACTGACATCATCCATTGACCGCGCAACTTGGACGCAGACATTGAAGGAGCGCTTCGCCGAGCTCCTGCCCGAGAAGATTGAGCAGATCAAGACGCTCAGGAAGTATGAATGCCATAATAATCTAGCTTCGTAGCTGTACATGGATTTGCATGTTGCTGACGGCTGCCGCGGAACAGGGAGCACGGTTCTAAGGTTGTTGACAAGGTGACCCTCGACCAAGTATATGGCGGCGCTCGTGGCATTAAGTGCCTGGTGTGGGAGGGCTCCGTCCTCGACGCCGAGGAGGGCATTCGCTTCCGTGGCAAGACCATTCCGGAATGCCAGGATCTTCTGCCCAAGGCCCCCGGTGGCAAGGAGCCTCTTCCTGAAGGCATCTTCTGGCTGCTCCTGACTGGCGAGGTCCCCACGGAGCAGCAGGTCCGCGAGCTCTCGGCCGACTGGGCTGCCCGCTCCGAGATCCCCAAGTTCGTTGAGGAGCTCATCGACCGCTGCCCTACCGACCTCCACCCCATGGCCCAGTTCTCGATGGCCGTCACCGCTCTCGAGAAGACTTCCTCGTTCGCCCGTGCCTACGCCAGGGGTGTGCACAAGAAGGACTACTGGGGCTACACATTTGAGGACTCGATGGACCTCATTGCCAAGCTCCCCACCATTGCCGCCCGCATCTACCAAAACGTCTTCAAGGGCGGCAAGGTCGTCCCCGCCGAGAAGGACAAGGACTATGCCTACAACTTCTCGAACCAGCTGGGCTTCGGCAACAACGCCGACTTCATTGAGCTCATGCGTCTCTACCTCACCATCCACACCGATCACGAGGGTGGCAACGTCAGCGCCCACACTACTCACCTGGTCGGCAGCGCCCTCAGCTCGCCCTTCCTGTCTCTTGCCGCTGGCCTGAACGGTCTCGCCGGCCCTCTGCACGGCCTGGCTAACCAGGAGGTGCTCAACTGGCTTACGGAGATGAAGAACACCATTGGCGACGACCTCAGCGACGAGGCTATCACCAAGTACCTCTGGGATACCCTGAATGCCGGCCGTGTCGTTCCTGGCTACGGCCATGCCGTCCTCCGCAAGACCGACCCGCGTTACACTGCTCAGCGCAAGTTCGCTCAGGGTAAGCACCTTTTCCTGCGCAAACCCCGTAGCATTGTTAACTTGGTTACTGATCCCCACTGCAGAGAAGATGCCCGAGGACCCCATGTTCAAGCTGGTCAGCCAGGTGTACAAGATCGCCCCCAAGGTGCTCACGGAGCACGGCAAGACCAAGAACCCCTACCCCAACGTCGATGCCCACTCTGGTGTTCTCCTCCAGTACTATGGCCTGACTGAGTCCAACTACTACACGGTCCTCTTTGGTGTCTCGCGTGCTATTGGTGTGCTGCCCCAGCTCATCATTGACCGCGCTGTTGGCGCCCCCATTGAGCGGTAAGTAGCTCCATTTCGCCTCCATTGCGCAATGCAACGCTGAGCAGTTCCGCTGACATAACGCGCACAGCCCCAAGAGCTTCTCGACCGAGAAGTGGATTGAGATTGTCAAGAAGCTGTAAAAGGCTGTAATATAAAGTAGGCGCATTTCGCGCATCGGGTTAGGTTGCTGGTGCACGGCGCGAAGGGTTCGTTTACGGTTATATCATGTATAGAATGGATGGGATATCTAGCGGTTTCTGCAGCCCGGGCATGGGAGGTTGACTGGGCCGATGGCTATCCATTGCGATTGTACGATACAGCTTCCGTACGGTGGCCCTTGAGGTAAAAAAGTTTCATGGCATGCATTCCCATTCCGACAGTGAGACAAAGCATGGGCGTTGCAGGTCGGGTCAGCAAGGCGGAGTGGGGGTTGCCATTGCGGTTCCACATCCCTCCCGTCTTCCTGCGACCTCGGACATTGAGAGCAGCGCTCGGGAGGATTGCGCCTTGCACCGCCAAGATTCACCTGAACCGGCCGAACGGCCAATCCATAATCCTCCGAGTGCTGATTGAAGTGCCAATATCTAGAATTGAGTGAAGCGTTGTCCGGTAATGATAAGTGTCAAGTCGCAGGACGTCGGATCGGAACTCCGATCGACGTGCTTACCCCAAATCCTTGTCCGCGAAACCTCAAGCTCAAACTTCCAACCCCAAGCGGGATTGCGTTGAGCTGCCGAGGAAGACGTTGAGCGAGACAAGGCCCGCCAGCCAATGAGGTGCGTCTGTTGAGGTTGACTTCCAGCCCCTGCACAAGAAGCCCGAACGGGCAAGCACCACCAGCAATCGGGTCCCCAAAGGCTAGGTGTGGTTATCAGCAATTTTTTTTTCGGGCGTTCCAGGGTGTCAGCCTCAAAAGGTGCATTTCGTTTCCCGAATGTGCCCGGTTTCTCTTTTGTAACCATCGCCAACTTCCTCGTTGTCACAACTGTGCATCAATTGCCCGCAATTCCGCATTCGGAGAGCATCTCGATTGTAAGTGTGGACCCTCTAGGCGCTGCTGCATTGCCCATTGCCCGCATTACCGCGGGTAGAATGGACGACTGGGAGAGCGGTTCCCGAGCGGCTCCTCTTTGGGCAATCCAGCCAGTCCCAATCCATAATGGCGAGCTCCCGTCGGTAACACGTGCAAATCAGGGTCATTCTTGAGCCGAACCTTCAAACACCACCTGCATCCCAAGTTGCTGTCTATTTCTTTGCAGCGCAACTTACGGTTACTCCTCGCGACGCGCAGCCGTTAACCCGCCGGATTACGATCCCTCGGCCGACAACACCCCGCGTCTTCCGTACCATCTCGCGCACTCTGTCCCTCTTGCCTGCGAAGAAGCACCCTACTCCCTTGGTCAGGGCCCCTTAGTTGCAACAACCGCCTAGCCATGTCCGCCGCTGTCGCCCCCGCCCCGGCCTCGACGCCGCAGAAGCTGGAGAAAAAGCCCATCAAGTTCTCCAACTTGCTGCTGGGCGCTGGGCTCAACTTGTTTGAGGTCACCACGCTCGGTCAGCCCCTGGAGGTCACCAAGACCACCATGGCGGCTCACCGTGGCGATGGCTTCGCGGCAGCTCTGGGCCGCATCTGGAATCGCGGTGGTATTCTCGGCTGTAAGTGTTACATCGCCCCCGACTCACACGCTCCGAAGTTGTCTTTTTTCCTTTTCCGGACGGCGCGCTGACCTTGTTATCCCCTCGTCTGCAGTCTACCAGGGTCTGATCCCCTGGGCGTGGATCGAAGCGTCGACCAAGGGCGCCGTGTTGCTCTTCGTCGCCTCTGAGGCCGAGTACTATGCCCGCGTCGCGGGCGCCAGCGAGTTTGGTGGCGGCATCATTGGCGGCGTGGCTGGCGGTGTTGTTCAGGCCTACGCGACCATGGGTTTCTGCACCTGCATGAAGACGGTTGAGATCACCAAGCACAAGGTGGCGGCCGCCGGCCAGAAGGCGCCTGGTACCTGGGCTACCTTTATGGACATTTACCGCCGCGAGGGCATCCGCGGCATCAACAAGGGCGTCAATGCCGTCGCTATCCGCCAAATGACCAACTGGGGCTCCCGCTTCGGCCTGAGCCGGCTCGCCGAGCAGGGCATCCGCAAGGTCACGGGCAAGGAGCAAGGCGAGAAGCTCAACGCCTACGAGAAGATCCTTGCCTCAACTCTCGGTGGTGGTCTCTCGGCTTGGAACCAGCCGATCGAGGTCATCCGCGTCGAGATGCAGAGCAAGAAGGATGACCCCAACCGTCCCAAGAAGATGACGGTCGGCAACACGTTCAAGTACATCTACGAGACCAACGGCATCAAGGGCTTGTACCGTGGTGTCGCACCCCGCATTGGTCTGGGCGTCTGGCAGACGGTGTGCATGGTTGCCCTGGGTGACATGTATGTTTCTACGCTCTTCCTACTGACTATCGTAACCTGTTTTGCTGACCCAAGAATAGGGCGAAGACCTATGTCGAGAAGCTCACGGGTGAGAAGGTTACGGCTAAGCATTAAGTGGCGGCGTTCTGTGGCGCAATATGGTCTGAAAGGGTATGAGTTCAACCTCCGGTCGGGACACACTGGCTGCGGTTTTCATTCTCCGGTGGGCTTCATTCTCAGGTGGGCGGGTCGGCAGGCTCCATCTACACTCGACTTTCTTAATACAGGACGGACGGGAAGACGTCGTTTCAGGACCGAGAAATATAGACCGTTTTTGTTTCGCGTCACCATCTTAGACCCGCGTCATGCTCTCTTTCGTCGTGTGTGTATGTGGCTTGCCGGGCCGATTATGCACTTGAGGTACACGGTCACCAACGAAAACCCTAAGATACATGGTCCCAAGATCATGGACAAAAGTGTTGGATACTCGGCCACTGTGAGTATTGAGGTTTTATCTGTTTCCATCCATCGTCTCGCTCGAAACCATGTCAAGTGGTATGCTGCCGCGCATTGTCATATTTTGAGAGCATTCTCTATCGTCATGGCTTGGTTCTCTCAACTCTTAGCGTAGTCAGGTCAACGACACCGGGCTTGACGGTGTTTGAAGTGGAAGAAGAGGTGCTGAGGAGGACTTGAGGTCGGGGACGGGGACGGCTGAGGGAAAGAGGACGAGGAATGGGCCAACAACACTTGTCCGACATCTCATTGGCATAGGCTTGGACGACGATATATGTGAGAGGGCACAAAGGAGAGTGAAAGGGGTGCAAATCTGCGAGAGGAAGGTGGTTATATACTTGGGCAAGTGTACTCGAATCACGGGATTGGACTGTCGTCCCTGACGTTCTGATTCACGCGGAGCAGAGCCCGGACACGCATGGAGTACCCTTCACTGAAGTACGCAAGACGTTCAAAGGCTGGAATTATTCGCAAACTTTACAAGACATCCTGAACCTCACAGTGCAGTGGGAACGGTCCTAGGTGGAGCTGTCCGAGCAAAGAGAGGTTATATAAGGTGTCGTGAGAGGTGTTGAGGAGCGGGTTGCTTACCGGGCAACTGTCAATATGAACTGAGCATATATTTCTATCTCTGGTGTAATGGCCTGCTACGCTTATAGTCAAAGTTTTCAGTGGTTAGCCAAGATTATATTCTCGTTGGCGGGCGGAGGGTACCTTATGGTTTCGAAGAGGGTGAGTTGTCACAGAGATATAGTGAGTCAATGATGCAACAAGAAGTGACGTTGGGCATATACATACCTACGTGTTTGGCGGCTGTCTTGCGCTGTTACAGAACGTGTGTCCAAAAATGTTGAGGGTACTAGCGAGTGAGGATATTGGAAAAGGGATGTTGGTTCTCAGTAGCAACAAATTATCGAGGACCAAAATATGAATCCGGAGTCCGAGAGACTCCGCAATGCTTATAGCACGGTTTGCACCAGACAATGAAGAGTTGCCAGCAGTGACTGCCAAGTGCATGTCCTCGCTTCAAGGTCGTCGTGCCGTCATCACAGAAGGTAGGTCTTCCTGATTCAGCCTTTAACATCTGCTACAAGGACTATCCTTAGTGAAGAGATGGCACTGTCTCTGAAGAACCAGGACGTCAAAGTTGGTCTCATGGGCCGTGGCTCGGCAGTCAAGGCTGCAGACGCCATGTTTCAACAGTGGTCTCACTCAGTAAAGAGCTGAGATGTGCGACCGAGAGGGCCGTCTGCGGCCAGGCTAGTAGCGACAAGCACTCGTTACGATTGCCAAATGCGAGACCAGACTGGGTGGTAGGCTACGGACCCACGGTAGGTAAGTTCCGGAGGAGTATGAAAGAGACTTCAACGGCTCAAACCAAGCCGTACACTATTCGAGGGGGTGTGGCTCTTCATAGCTCTAAGGAGTCAAACACGGCCGATGCCCATTCCACCACCTACTGACACTAACAGGACAGGAAGTATAGCGCTTTACTGTGTACAGCTAGGTCGGCCATCGATTGAGACCGGCGAAGGTAGGGATTCTTGTCAAAGCCATCGTGTTTTCTCCTTTCATAACAAGACGGTATCATGCGGACGTGTCCTCCGAGAAGACGCCCTGTCAAAGATGCCAATTATGTCCGGACAACGGACGTGAAACGACCGCCTCGCGCTCCCCGTTTCGCGAGTCAAACGAACAGCAGCCGTCTGCAGAATCTGGAGGTCTAAATTGCCACTCGGGAATCCGAGTCAGGGGCGAGCCAGGCAAGTCGCTTTGGAGCTGCCCAGACGAAGCCGGCCCGATGTTTTGAGACGTAACTCGAAACTTCTGACCATCGATAAATCGAGGAAATCCGTTGTGCCGGTCGTCCTACACAAGGGAAGTGACGTTGATTACCAAAGCCCCCTATTAAATCCTGGAAATCACGAAGATGATGATACTGAATCTCGAAAATTTACTCAATTCGCTACGGATATCTATGGCTGCAGTCATTAGATGGCGAGGCGTAGGCTCCCTTCCAGCAGTTAATGACCTTAGGAGTTCTCGATTCAGCGCGCGAGCTATTGTAGAGCAGGACAGCAGATACTTGCGGAGTCTGAAACAGGAATAAGTGGTGCGAACCGCGATTTCCGTCTTAAAAGTTTCGAAAGATTGTCAACCCACATTCACCTCTTCGACGGAGTGTTTCTCAAAGGTTTCGGCTAAAACTAGACGTTCTACATGTTCGAGAACATATATGGAAAACCTAGCCTGTAGACTATCATCCAGCTTCGAACTTTCAACAAGGAATCCTGGGATGCCAGGAATACAGCCAGATTTGCTTACAGCCTTTAACGCTGCTTGTCTGCAAGTTTATGCACTCCAGGATCGTACTTGTTGAGACAAGACATGCTTCCCCAAACCTCGCCAGCTATTTGCCCTTTTTTCCTTTGCAGCACTTTGTCAGCAAGGAATAACACCATCCTAGACAATATTTCCATAATTATTCGTCCCTCGGAGATAGCACCAACATCGCGACCGACAAAGGAAAGGGGTTATGGTTATGGTGTTGAGGTGTCCACTCGCCCACACCGACCCAGGCGGAGCGCGGAGCAGCGAGACCGAGCGCCGAGCAAACCTGACAGGTCTTAATTTTTCAGTGCAAAAGAAGCCGGAATCCACTGTTTTCACTCCACGCGAAAAGGGGAAGACATCCATCGAACCGACTCCACAGATGGAGGATGCCGTTAAATTGCAAGGTTATCGCATTGAATGACACACGAGATCTTTATTTCCGCCCTACAGGCAGACTCCGCAGTCACGCAATACACATGCGCCTTAATTCGCAGGCTGATTTCTCCAGATGACCCTAGAAATAAGGGAGAAAACTTGGGTCAACTCCACGTAATGTCAAAACTGGCAATAAACCGGCAATTACATCCACTGAAACAGGAATGTGAGCCGGAATAGGCCAGTTAAGGTAAAGGGGGAGGGAGGCGGATCTGGAAGAGAACCGAAGTTTACTGCCCTGATGAGCGCGCTTGCCAGGTCAGTGGCAACTCGGTAACTCGTAACTGTCGCGGTTCAACCTGCAGAGGCAGCGCGCCAATGAACCTCCTCCCCAATCCCGAAATCCGACCGACGGATTCTCCAAATCTCTCAATCATATTTCCGCCACCTTCATATGATTAAACTTTCCTATGCATTGTAGTGTAATACCGAACCGGAGATGACGAAAGAGCTAGGTATCTCCTATACTTTCCTACTGTACCTGTAGGCATTGAACCAGCACTAGCAGCCGGCCGCGGACGGAGCCTGATAGCACGCCATCAGTTCCGATTTCTGCTCTTGCAATCTTTACCTCGTTTACTCTAAGGCGAAGGCTGGCTTGGCCCCCAATCGGGCCGCAGTGGTTTGAACTATCTCCCGCCTGTGCATAAAACGCGCATAATGAGCTGTCCAATACAGCCAGCACTGGGAATAAGCGCTTGACAATAGTTACACGTGTGCCAAATACGCGAAGCGAATCTATTTCAGCCAAAAGGATATGATGGGGCAAAGAGGCCCACGGGCGAGATAGGGATTTAGTAATTTTGTCGAGTGTTGCCCGCCGATAAGCGAAGCCTAGCCCGAGCTCTATTGATGAGCCAAACAAAGCAAAGAAGGAAACCCTGCGCGCAATTCCGGGGTTCGAACAACAGAGCCTCGATGTGGGGGAGGGGCATCGCTTGCTTTTATTATTCTGTACCAAATACACTCCCGTCCATTTGTGGTCTCGGAACCTTTTGCTTCAGTGAGGCGAGCGCAACGAGGCGGCCACGCGGCTGGCAACGTCACCTGCCTCAGTGAGGTGGTTCACCCCAGCTTGGAATGACTGGCTCGGGTTTGCTGTTTTGGTTGTCACGGCTGTAAACCCCTGAAAAGGAACCAGGCTGGTGCATACACATGTGGTTTGTGGGCAATGTCTGGGAGTAGAGGCTGCTCTTGGCGTTGGAAGCGGACTTTTAATCTAACAGGGTAAGGTTTTCAAAGACCATGGGGTTGGGAACCAGGCACCTCCAGAGTAAAATGAAGAAGAAGTTCGGTATCACAGATGCACAGCTTCGTCGGGATGCACTGCTGAGGCGAAGACGCGGCCTGTGACTGCCAAGTACGCCTCCCAGCCACGGCATTTTTGTCGATCATCGGATGAGGCCGAAACCCATTGAGCAAGCTGGCGGGTGAAGCTTGCTATGTACGTTGTTGCACAGCGTTCCAGAGGGTGTCTTAAAAGTGCTCTAACTAAAGGCTGAGCCGAGCCCCGGCCCTCTCGGTCTTACGTGAGAACAGAGAATATAAGTAACCTGTCTCTCAGATGATCAATGTGATCAACTGTGCAACAAGCGTGTAAAAAAAAAAAAAAAAAAAAAGGTCCCGACTGAAAAGCATTTCGTCTAGAGAAGCTGTATAGAAGAGCGGGAATGTGTCTTGGGCGAATGTCGTGCACCCGCGTCTCAGCCTAAAATGGTAGGAAAAGCAGCGGGGCACGACGAGACGATAACGGGGATTTGATGGAGAACAAAGAGGAGACAGACGGTACGCGTACCTGCATGTAGTGGGTTGGAGATGCACAAGCGTAGCCGACCTCGATCGACGAATGAGCGACGACCTCGTCACTTGACAGCTTCCTCCTTTGGGCAGGAGTCTGTTAGAACTATGATGAAGGGGAAGAAACCAAACACAAAGACCCCAAAACCTTGCTCCACTTTCTTGACTCCATCTGGACTAGTGTAGGGGCTTCGGTCAGGGCATCAAAAGAAAAAAAAAATCCGTTTCTTCGCATGCTGGCATGTTTTGCTCGGCAACGAATGGCTCGTTTATCGATGAAGAATTCCATCTGCTGCTGCTCAGCGTTCTTGGGGCAGTTGGACGTCAACGACTCACCCCACGCAGCCCCATGCTCACTTCCACACTCCCACTGCCGCTTGTGCCGCCCGTTTTTGTTTGGTTTCTTAGGGCTTCCACTGCCCTGTCGCTTGGCTTGCGCCGGCGTCGAACCGATGACATGATAGCTACATAGAATGCGGGGAAGACAAGCCTTGGGGGTTCTGGCGCATCATCTTGGCAAACAGTTGTGAGGGGAATCGACGATCTTGGGACCATGACAAGAGCAAATCTCCTTGAAAGCTTGTGTCTTCTCATCTCCCTTCGTAATCTACTGCCAAAAGACGTATTGAACAATTATCCGCGAGCGCGGAATCGCGCAAAGAGATGATTAACACCAGTGCAATGTCCGAGGATGCCCGCAAAGCGGGCCCTGGCGACTCCTGAACCGATCGCGAGTCGGAAATTGTGAGAATTGGAAACTCCTCTTGCGGCAGAGCTGCCGAGCAAATGGCCGGCGGCGGGATCGTGAAGCCGCACGCAGGCAGGGTGGAGAGCGATTATTTTCTGTGCACGGCGACCCAGGCAAGCTCGGATCCGCGCAGCTTCCTGGTGGGGCCATGGGTCTCTTGCCTTCCAGGCTCAATTGTTTCCGAACCTTAGCTCTTGCTCATCAGGCAGTTGCAGCCAAAGACGCTCCCCGCCAACTGTCAAAAAAACGCACCCCAAGCCCCGACCGTCTCGTCCTCTCTTGACGTTTGCTACCGTGGCCGGACCATGAAAGACCCTGGACGTCACCTCCGGTCCGACCCCAGGGACGCCGACAATTGCCACTGAAGAAACGGCGTCTGCCGCTGGTAGACGGGGTGGTCAAGTGAACTCGCTTCCCCCCACGCGCGCCCGGGGATCGGCAAGCAGCCCTCTCGGCCTCACCCGTTTCAATGTCTGTTGAAGGTGAGACCGGAGAAAGACCTGGGTGGTACGTGCCGAGGGGCACAATTGCTCTCGTCAAGAAACCTCCCTCAATCGCCAAAAAGTTGAAACGGAAGGCTATATCACCTCAGCTTTTACAATTTTCATCGGGCCTGCGTTCTGGCCTTGCACTTGTGCCACCGTGCCAAGCCGCTGCTCAATCCATCCCAGGCCACCGATCCCAAGTCATGAGGAAGGCCCCCCCCCAAGGGGGATCAACTGTAGCCCACTTACACAGACGAAGTTGCTGAATCCACAATACCAACGGCCGCCGCAACCCGCCGCCACAATGCGTTCCCCCCATTGGTACTTGGGATTTCCGGCGGGATCTAGTTGGCTAAAATAAAAAGGCGTTAAAAGAGAACCAAGATGCAATTCTTCCCAGACCGCCATTTGCGGGATTATATGTCGCGTTCTTGAGGGGTTGATCGGGATGCTTCCCCCGCTCTTACATCGTAGCGTACTGTACCAAGAAACATACAGCACTACAGAACAGAATAGTGCACACCGGACCTGGACATGTTTTGATCGCTGCAGGGACAGAGAAGCCGTTCGACCAGATCTTCCGGAACACACGTCACGTTGCCTGCTTGGCGCAGTGAAGATCGAGATAACAGATCTTGACGACAGCCAGTGAGGGCTTCTGATAGGAGGCTGAGCTGCTCCTTTGTGTTCAAGCCATAATCTCATCCCGAGGTGCCAAGCGCTCTGGCTGAGCGCCGCGTCAAATCTATTAAGTCTGGGCATTGTCGCACACATTGTGTAAGAGATGTTGATGGTCAGTCCTGGGCTATTTGTGATAGACTGCGATTCCCCGAATCGGCATGCCATGACGGACAAAATTAGAAGAGATCTCCCCTCTCTCCCGGCGCCATTTATCCACGATAATTTCAGTCGGTTGAGGATTTGATCGCTTCTTGAATTCCTATGCGTCGCATCATCCAGGCGGCTTTTCCCGGGCTTGTCGTCTTGATCCGGGTGCCACGACTCGGGTAATGCAGCCACAACCGACGGCCGGCACTGATCACTCACCCTTGTGGCACTGTGGGTTGTTGATCGAGTATTAAAATCTGGGGTTAGGAGGGGCAAGGCTGGGCAGCCTTGGGGTGGCGGCTCTGGTTGCACGTCGTAAGCCAGTCAGGACGGGTTGTAGGGCAATGCTCGCATGTCACCAATCGGGGAGCCCGTGAATATTAGAATCCAAACAGGGAAGGCGAGAGCAAAGAAATGGTGTGAAAGAATGTGTCTTGAGAATTTGAAAATTTTGAAGAGACCCGGAAGGCTCGGCGTGATCACGGTGAGAGTCTCCATTGTTGGACGGTCTGTGGTGCGGTTCGAGAGCTGGTTGGGGGACCATCCAAAATGACGTAGTGGAATCGGCCACGGCCTCGGCACTTCTGCTTTTCGGCCGATCCGCGCTGTCGAGTCTGCCTGTCACGAGAGCGAGGGGCCGCAACGCCAATGGGCCGGGTTCCGAAGCGCCAATTGCGCAGGTTTCCATGACGTTCGCGACGACCTTTCCTTTTTTTTTTTTTTTTTTT
>MU857635.1:0-27499 GCA_033296725.1 Corynascus novoguineensis
CTACAGACTCTATCAACCCCGACCTTCAGTGAACCCTTTCAGAGGATAGTCTGACAGAGGTTCGTCATATATACCCAAGGTTGCTTCCTATCACATATTGTTAGTAGTCTTCTTTAATTACTAGTAGTTAACTACTACTACCTTATTATATGACTATCTATAATACTCTTGACCAACACCAAAACCTTGGTTTGAATCATCCACGGCTATACTCTAAGGTTCCCCGGGATCGACGTCCTTACCATTTTGGTCCTAGTCATATAGGACATTGTCAAACACAATAAGTGGTATAGCCGTCATTACAACACTTACGCCAAACTCGTATCCACGTTTACAGGTCTTGGTCTAATGTTCTGCCCCGGTCTTCTAGAGGTCATTCAATCTCCTATACCTCCCTCCGTTTCCTGGTTTAAGTCCCTCCCGGACTTTATCCCTAAGGACGTCTAGGGGGTATACGCCATCATTCTTAGGAAGGCTGGCTACCTGCCGCTTATCTATATTGGTAGCGGCACTTCGGTTTACCATGGTATAAGGACTTGGATCTATAAGCACAAGATTAGGGTATTGACGCCGGAGAAGCTTAAAGAGGCCTACAACAAGGGATATAAGAGGACTTATATTGTAGTGCTCGCCTACTACGCTATTCCTAAAGCAACCCAGGTCCCGTTTATCTGTCCTACTATCCTTGCCCTAGAGGCTGCCTTTAGCGCCATCTTCTAGGCTATATACCGCAAAAACAAGCACTATAGCCTTGGTCCAAACTGCCCTTAGGACAAGAACGCGCTTAGATGGTAGGGGCTCTATATATATAATCCCTTATATGATTTGGTCAGCTTCGATAGGATCCTTGCCCCTGAACAACTCGTAGAAACCGCTACTATCAACCAAGAGAAGCAGCTAGGATATAGCAGGGAGTATAGCCGAAGTCTCCAAAAGGCCGAACCCGATATTAGAGCCAGGATGAAGCGTGCCAACAAGCTTCAAGCTCCAACAACCAAGGCATAACAGTAAGAAGTAATAGCCAATAGGACATATCATTAATAGTCTTCCTTTATTATTAATAGTCTTCCCTTATTGTTAATAGTCTTCCCTTATTGTTAATAGTCTTCCCTTGTCGTTAGCAGTCTTCTCTTATTGTTAACAGTCTTCCCTTGTCGTTAGCAGTCTTCCCTTGTCATTAGTAGTCTTCCCTTGTCGTTAGTAGTCTTCCTTTATTATTAGTAGTCTTCCTTTATTATTAGTAGTCTTCCCTTATTGTTTATAGTCTTCTTATCCTGTCTAGAGGGAAATATTGTGCTAGAACTTTTCGAAATTCCTATATAAGATTGATAAGAGTGTATGGGTTTGTCTTATCGGCAGGCTAGGATTGGTTGAAGCCTTTCAGCCCACTTTCATTCTGGCTATCAACCCACTATAGCTTCGTACTTGTCAGAACCTGAGAGGCTCTAGTGGGTTATGAGCTAGAGTGAAGGGGTACGAGAGGCACACAAGGGTACTGAGCACAGCAAAAGATGGGTCTCAGCAAGTAGTGAGATTGAAGGCCCACTAAACTCTACCCCCCTCCTCTTCCTTCTGTCCCCGAAGCTCCCCTTTTATCCCTGATGCCTGGCTTGCATGTGAGCGTCCAGCGTCGTCATTGCTCATCCAGCTGCTTCTTCATATGCCCCTTCTCTCTGCTCACGCTCTTATGTAGGCGCAGCTCGCACATGCCTTTCAGTCAACCTCGGTCTTCAGCTTCGAACTTCAGACCTGCTCCTGTTTTCCCGCCTGTGACTGCTTCGATGCAGCTCAACCGCGCCCAGAACCTGCCCTACCGCCTCCTTGGTCCTGACAGTACTCTATCTTCCCCTATCACGGAAATCGTCTTTCTGTGCCTATCATCTTCTTTCCTCCCACCACAACACAGATCTGGTGCCAGATTCCTTAAACTGTAGTTAAAGCTAAACCTGCGTTTTCTTCTTAGTTCTATCCTTTCCGTGGTATAGTTATGCCCGTTATGGCCGGGCTTGATGTTTTCCATGGCAGATGGAGAAGTTGCCGGTAGGCAGTGTCGTAGTTGTGGTGTCGAGAAGGTTATTGACAAGTTTTACGCACATTGCGGGCCTCGCCGGATCGTCCATAACTGTTTGGATTGCCTTAATCGCCAGAAGAGAGAGGTACGCCCCTATTTACGATAGTTGCTCTCTAATTACTAATGCTCTTCGATAGAAAACCGCGTCAACCTGTGACGGAAGGTGCCCCCAGGGTTGGGGTTGTGGCCACACTTCCGCATTGGGACTAGCCTCAGGCGGAGCTGTTGCCCTTCCCACACAACTGCGGGCGCCTTGTACTGTATTCTACTTTTTCCTCTTCTTCTCTTCAGCTTTCGATTCGCAGAATTGAGTAGTATTTACAGCACCAACGAGCCTCGTATCTGCTGCTTGTCTCTCACAATAAGTCACAAGGTATCACTCGACAAAGTTGTTTACGATATCTCCGTACGGCAGTTCGCTTCTAGCCTCTCTTACGTGGCCGTTTCGCGGGTAAAGACACTTGGCGGATTGATGTTTGAGAAGCCCTTCGACCGTAGCAGGGTCTATCGCGAGAAACGATCATGGGCTATAGGTTTAAAATTGTTAGACTACACAACCAGGCAACTATAGACATTAGATGCCGTGGTAGGAGATGATCCCTTAGATAAGTTTAATTGGTATATAAGTAGCGAGGAGGAGAGTATAGAGGCTTAAGAAAATAGAACAGCAAGAGGAATGGTCAGTTCAAGTATAATAAGAAGATATAGGAGAGTTGTCGGCCGACGGACAGATATTGGCGCTTCGTCTCTCCCATTCAACCTCAACCCCGATTGTCCTCCGGAGAGGGACAGGAAAATTGCAAGGAACGGGAGAGAGGACTGACGAACGAAGCGACGCCAGCAATTTTGTTATTTGGAAACATATAACTACTTCGTGACGTATGCGTTAAACGAACGGGCCAGACAAGGGAGTGGACCACCTTGGTATACTTTTGCAGTAGCAAGGCGGAGATAGTACCTCAATCGTTAGTGTTGCTTTAACAATTTCTAACGCGTTTTACTTCTAAGCTGGGTAGCGAGGTAGAGCAGAGACTGGAGAGGACCGGGATGGCACAGCTCCTACGTAGAGTATACGCGAGTGTAGTCTCCCAACTACGACGGCGCAGGGCCCGAGCACTCCCAAAGCCTCCGCCAGCGGTGTCGGGGCTTCGGAAACAAAACTGGGCCAAGGAGTGGCTACAGGGGCATGTCAAGGATAACGGGCAGCAAATGCCCAGTGTAGAGTGGGTGAAGCTGAACGCCGACCTACCAACAATCGAGGAGTGGAAGATCCGCCAGGCAGCGGAGACAGAACGCGCAGACAGGCGACGCCCACGCCGCTACAGAGAGGCTGCCGATCTCTACACCCTCGAGCCCCCAGCACAACCACTACAAACCCACGAGGGACTAACTAAAGCCAAGAGCTCTCTACTGACGCAAGCTCGTATAGGGGCAATTGGCCTTAGAGGGTTTCTTTTCGAAAGACGGGTTCCTGAAGTGCCTACGCCGCTCTGTCGCTGTGACGAGGCCCCAGAGACGGTAGCTCACCTAGTGCTCTGATGCCAGGACCAGGAACTCACAACAGGTAAACCCAGACTTCAACTCAGGGACCGACACGCCTATACGAGGCGCTTGGAAACCGCTTAGATGCAGCAAGGATAATCACTTGGCTTATGAGCCTTGGAAGGCTAAGGGAGTACAGACTTGCACTAGAGCTAGAGCAGGAGGACGGGATGAGGTTTCTATAGAGGATGAGGAGACCGAGAGTCCAGGGGAGACGAGAAGAAAGAGGAGGGGGAGAGCCATCGGGCTCTAACGCTGCGTTGGACAATTGGATGCGTAGCGCCAGCTACGCATCGTAGTGACGCGCCCGGCCGGACGGCCGCCCACAGCTTCGTCGTCACCAAGCCGGAAAGGTGAGTTCCGGACAGTTGGATGAGTGGGATCATGGGGGGGGCCGTACGCGAGCGGATGCCATGCATGTAAAATAGCGAGGAGGGACCGCTTGCTCTTATAGAGCGGGGCGACCGCCCCTGCGGTGTAAAACTAATAATAATATTAAAAAATACTTTTAAGCTCTCTCCCTTGTGTTGAGGTGGCCCACTCGCTTGTCCTGTCCGTTCGCTTTATCATACACGTTGGATTTCAACTAGCTCATTTATCTTTTGAATACAAGACCAGGCTACCATCATCGAACGAGGAAAACAAGAGTTGCACAAATTCTAGTTGATCTTTTGTTAGGTACGGCCCGAATCTCGAAACTGAGTTTGAATTGGTTGTGGTAGAACAATACTTTCAATAGACAGGCACCTCAAAGAAACCACGTCGAAAATGTTCTGAGAATTCTTTAATTCATAGCAAGGAAACGGGAATAGAACTAAAGTACAGCCCATGCAGCCTCCCTGACTTTTCCCCTTTATCATGATCATCAGAAACCAATTCTAGGTTATCCGTTCCCGGTAATCCGCATCCCAAGAGAGCGCATCCCGCAGCTCGACGACGCGGGTCGTGTCTACTAACAAAAATCAGAAACGCCGGCCCAAAAGTCACCCCGTTTAGTCAACCTCCTCAACGGTCGGGCCTTCGTTGTCGTTGCCAGCACTGCCGGCGCCCGGGAAGCCACCAGGGGCACCGCCAGGCATACCGCCAGGCATGCCACCAGCACCGCCGGCACCGTAGAACTTCATCATGATCGGGTTGGCGATACCCTCGAGCTCCTTCTGGCGCTCCTCGTACTCCTCGCGAGTGGCCTGCTGGTTCTCGTCGAGCCAAGAGACCACCTTGTCAATCTCGGTCTTGAGGTTCTCCTTCTCGGAGGCGTCAAGCTTCTCATCAACCTTGGGGTCATTGATGGTGTTCCGCAGCGAGTAGGCGTACGACTCAAGACCGTTCTTGGCAGCGACGCGGGCCGCCTCGGCCTCATCCTCAGCCTTGAACTTCTCCGCCTCAGCAAGCATGCGCTCAATCTCCTCCTTGGACAGACGGCCCTTGTCGTTGGTAATGACAATCTTGTTGGTCTTGCCCGTGCCCTTCTCGAGAGCAGAGACGTTCATGATACCGTTGGCATCAAGGTCGAAAGTGACCTCAATCTGGGGCACACCACGGGGAGCGGGCGGGATGCCGGTAAGTTCGAACTTGCCCAACAAGTTGTTGTCCTTAGTGCGCTGGCGCTCACCCTCATAGACCTGGATAAGCACACCAGGCTGGTTGTCGGAGAAAGTGGAGAAGACCTCGGACTTCTTGGTAGGAATGGTAGTGTTGCGAGGGATGAGCTTGGTCATCATACCACCAGCCGTCTCGATACCGAGAGACAGCGGAGCAACGTCGAGCAGGAGAATCTCGTTGGTCGACTTGGAGCTGGTGTCGCCCGAGAGAATGGCGGCCTGAACGGCAGCACCGTAGGCAACAGCCTCATCAGGGTTAATGGACTTGTTCGGCTCCTTGCCGTTGAAGTAGTCGCTGATGAGCTTCTGAATACGCGGGATACGAGTCGAGCCACCGACCAGCACGATCTCGTGCACCTGGGACTTGTCGATCTTGGCATCCGTCAGGACGCGGTCAACGGGCTGCAGAGTAGAGCGGAACAGGTCCTGGCACAGCTCCTCGAAGCGGGCACGGGTGATCGAGGTGTAGAAATCAATGCCCTCGTAAAGAGAGTCGATTTCAATCGAGGTCTGAGCGGACGAAGAAAGAGTGCGCTTGGCGCGCTCGCAAGCGGTGCGGAGACGGCGCAAAGCGCGGGCGTTGGTAGACAGGTCCTAAAACGGATGTCAGTACTTATTCTGAACCAGAAACCAACCAAAAGAGCAAGAAAAAGGGCGTCAAAAAACCTTCTTAAATTTGCGTTTGAACTCATTTACGAAATGATTCACGAGACGGTTATCAAAGTCCTCACCACCCAGGTGGGTGTCACCGGCGGTGGACTTGACCTCGAAGATACCCTCCTCGATGGTGAGTAGGGAAACATCGAAGGTACCACCGCCGAGATCGAAGATGAGGACGTTGCGCTCGCCCTCGACCTTCTTGTCGAGACCGTAAGCGATGGCGGCGGCAGTAGGCTCGTTGATGATACGGAGGACGTTGAGGCCGGCAATGAGACCGGCGTCCTTTGTGGCCTGGCGCTGGCTGTCATTGAAGTAGGCGGGGACGGTGATGACGGCGTTGTTGACGGTGTCACCGAGGTAAGACTCGGCAGTCTCGCGCATCTTGGTCAGGACCATGGAGGAGATCTCCTCGGGGGTGAAGGTCTTCTTCTCGCCCTTGAACTCGACCTCGATGACGGGCTTGCCGCCGCGCTCAATGACCTTGAAGGGGAAGTGCTTCATATCGGCCTGAACCTCGGGATCGGAGAACTTGCGGCCGATGAGGCGCTTGGCGTCGAAGACAGTGTTGTGGGGGTTCATGGCAACCTGGTTCTTGGCGGCATCTCCGATAAGACGCTCGGTGTCTGTGAAGGCAACGAAAGACGGAGTTGTCCGGTTACCCTGGTCGTTGGCAATGATTTCGCAACTATCAAGTAAGCGGTTAGTACGATGTCGGTAAATGTGTAAGGTGACCAGGACCGGGGTGGGCCGACCCAGCAACTCGGGATCAGAAGGTGCGGGGGTTGCGCGCATGGCAGACCAACCACACCAAATCAAACCCGCCCAGGTTGCTAAGAAGCGCCGACCACAATCGATCTGTGTATCTTGAAGTAACTTACCGATCCTCACGGAAGACACCGACGCACGAGTAGGTCGTGCCCAGATCAATACCGACGGCAGGAGCCATCTTGTCTGTGTGTTCGCAACCTTGGGGGAATCGATGTACAGAATTGCAGAACGCTCGTTCAACTTCCCAGAGAGATGGGAATTAAAAAAATGGCTTGCGAAAATAGAGACGGTGAATGGAGAGCGCAGGAGCGGAAGGAGGGGCAGAAGAGCTTTCAGAATTTAACTGCAGCTTGAACTTTGGGCTCAGTTTCCACGACCTTCGGTGGGTTTCTCCAACCCCACCACTTACAGGTACCACCAGCTACTTCTCGATTGGCATGGCAACCTCGCGGAGCTCCTCCAACCCTCCACTTAATCCTGGAACATTCCACTAAGCTTTTGCAGCAAGCTATCTCGGGGCATCTTTGTGCTTCCACGCAGCCCTGCATCAACAGATTCGATGGTTGCCACCATGCACAGGCCAATGCTGTCCCTGGAGGAGATCTCAGGACCAAGGCGACAAACGAACATTGAAGAAGCGCTTGGCAATTTCTGTCATGATTTTCCTCATTATCGTTTCCTCATGATTTTCCTCACCCGGGCTGCGGAAAGAAAACGTCGTCCAAAACTCAGGCAACTCATTGTCGAAGTGTGATGCTGGAACACCGCTCCAAGGGCAGAATCAGGCGTGGAATTTTCATCTGCTGACACCCGGAAGCGGCAAGCTGCGATATCCGCTACAACGCTCCCATATGAGGTGCCTAGTTTATACGACAACGCGCCGTTTTTCCTCTCAGACTATGGTCCGCACAGGGTGCTGCATTTACTGGTAATACGGCTGTGAGGCGCGGCAGCGGCAAGCTATGTAAGCACGCTTTGCGTGGCATTGTTGCATGAAATCCCAGCTTGTACCCCAAAGTACCCCGCGAGACCCACCTCCGATCTTCAGCGTCATGAGCAGGCTTTGCGGTCTGGGTGCCTGAAGCACAGCCCTCAATAGAATTCTTTGCCCATCGAGGCACTGGTGCTGGGAATGCCCAATGGGCCACGCATGATTTCTCATCCAACTTGTACCAGTCTTCTTTAGCCAACTAGAGCTTAAAGAAGCCGTCTCGGGCCCTTCTGCGATTCAATTCGCCTGGGAATGTAAATGTAGAAGCTTGCCGAAGCTCGTCCACAGATCCCCCGCCACCCCATTGTCATGAAGTCATGCAAGCGAGGCTAGAGCGATAAGATAAGGCTCTGTTGCCCCGCGCTCAATTTTCGATCGGGGACCAACTCAGGCGGGGCATGAATTTGGGGGGGAGCTGAGTAAGGGAGCGCAACATGTTCTGAGAAGAGGGGCAGAAACAACCAACCAAATATTATCGACTGAAGTTCGCCGTAGAGCGAGGAATCAGTTTGCATACGCAGGACGACAACCAGCTTGTTCCATTTCTGGAAGCCGTTTTTCCAGAATAATAATTGCCCGCCATGCTGATCAAAGAGAGTTTCACCGACGTGAAAACCACGGCCAATGGCAGAGAAAGTTTGATGAGTATGCCCGCCTTCGATCCATCGTGAAAACCAACATGTGTAAATTCAGCATGGGGATGTAGCTAATGAACGCCTTCGAAGGGGTTTTCTTGTTCCATCCTACCATTCCCGGATATCCCAATGCGTGGGTAACTTCATTCGAACCGGTCCAGTCGATCATCATCAGCTTACGTAGTGGGCCGCCTGAGCAGCCGCTTCCCCGGAGTCGTGCTCTTCAGCGAAATTTACCAGGGTGAGACGGTAACCTTCTCTCCCAGCAAGGCCGCGAGCAACAGCTTACCGTAGATGGCGGCTTTGTGGCATAGTGACGGGGCCCGTCGCTCGTTTCGCAAGGCAGATCGCGGGGCAGGGCTACATCGTCGCCGCCCCCAGCAGCTACCATGACTTTACCGGCCCCGAGCCGCTGGCGTACGACGTGCCGGGGACAGACAAGGGAAACGAGTGGAAGATAACCAAGGTTTGACTAGCGTCTGGACCTTGGAGCGACCCGGTGACCTGCCGCTGATCAAAAACCTCTCCCACCTTCAGACCCTCGAGTCATACGACGAAGACTCCAACAGAACCGTCGACTACCTCCTCTCCCTTCCCACCTGTACCGGCCGTGTTGGCGCCACCGGCATGTGCCTAGGCGGACACCTAGCCCTGCGCGCCAGCGTACGCAAACCCCTTTCTCCGTCTTCCGTCTTTTACATCGAAACCTTCTCTAGAGTAAACTGACTCTGTCTACCACTCTCCTCCCTTCCCCTGAGAACAGCTCGACCCCCGCATATCCGCCTCGGTGTGCTACTT
Source organism: Corynascus novoguineensis (assembly GCA_033296725.1). Taxonomy (NCBI): domain Eukaryota; kingdom Fungi; phylum Ascomycota; class Sordariomycetes; order Sordariales; family Chaetomiaceae; genus Corynascus; species Corynascus novoguineensis. Next base: position 9,067 of record MU857635.1, read on the forward strand.
CCCGACCGACATCCACACGCGCACGCTGGGCCCGCACGCGGGGCCCAACTCGTCGGCGACGGCCCCTTCGCCTGACAGCCTTCACACACTCGACGTTCTGTCGCGCATCCGCGGCGAGGTAGCCCTCATCTTTGGGGTCAAGGACACGCACGTGCCCGATGCCGGGCGCGACCTGATCCGGCTCAAGATGCGCGAGGCCGGCGCAACTTTTAGCTTCCACGAGTTCGCCTGGGCCCAGCACGCCTTCATCCGCGACGAGCTCAGCAAGGGCCGCTACGATCCGGCCGTCAGTAAGGCCTGCTTCGAGGTTCTCCTCGAGCTGTTTGGCCGCGTGCTGCGAACCGAGCTCGGCGAGGCGGACGGCGGCCCGCACGAGGTGGAACACGTTTGCTGAGCGCCGCCGCATGGCAGTAGTTCTTTCTCAACATATATGCGAGTGCTTGGGGATACCCAGCAATGTTGAATTTGGGACTTCAAAATGCCATGCTTCGTTGGCCATACCAGCGAGTTAGAGTATACCCGGAGAATGACCTGGCACTTTAACCATTCAGCATGACGATAAGAGACAGCAGCTAAAGGCCCAATATGAAGAGGCCAGACATTACAAACATTTGAAGACGGCCCCAGAACCGTAGTAGATTCAGCAGAAACGCAGGATTTTGCAATGCTGTCATGACTTGCCACTGTGATCATTACCAGTGTGATTGATCGTCATCTTCATTGTCATGCACATTCCTCGTTGCCCTCGTACTGTCGACCGTAATGTTTCTACATCTTCCTATCCCGTTATCAGCATTGTCGTTGGAAATTGCATTTGACTAATCTCGCATGTTGTGGCGAGCATGGTGAAAAGACAAGAATGGCCGAAAGCGTCCAATCTGATGTCACCATATCAACAAAGAGGCAAAATTCGAGGTAGCAATATCGACTCTTCAAATCTTTCATCTAGCTCTATTCCGAAAGTCCATTTCTATACCAAACTACAAAATCAGCAGCCGTTGGCCATGCCAAGTGCTGTTGCGGTCCGATGCGATGAAATGCTTTGTTAAAAATCTCCGATCATATCTTGAAACTGAGTGCTCCCTCACATCTGCGACACAACATCGCCGCCAGCGGATATCCCAACGCCGTTCATTACTCTTTTAATCAAATGACTCCAAATGACGAACCCTTGACTCTCCAAGCTCTGTCCCGTCTTCCTGCTCACAACTCCCATCCGCATTTGATGCCGACTATCATAACAGCGGTAGATAGCGACCACGATGTATTGCCAAACCACGTCCGAGGAGACTGCCCAGCGGATCCTCAAATTCTACCCGCAGGGCCCGCGGCACCCGACGGGCCAGGCTGACCGTGAGCCTGGCCACCCTCCTGCGGCCGACTCACACTGGCCCCCCTGGACCTCCCACCGGCTAGCGTCCTGCCAGATGCTGCGCCCTGAGACGGCGCCGCTCCCGGATGCTGGGCGCTCAAGTGCGTTGGCATCCCGACAGGCTGGGGAGGACCCTCGAATGGGTTCTGCGGGGACTGGACTCTCCCAGCGTCGCCCGGCACAGTGCTGGGCGCCTGGGTGTTATACGCCGTCCAGGTATTATACTGTGAACCGGTGGGTGGCGGAACGCCGACCTGTCTCTCGACGTCAAACGAGCGCTTGTCCGTACGTGTCGACGTGGACGTGCGTGTTAGCAGAACCCCTGGCATGTTGGGATCATCGTTGAGAGCGTGCGGCGGAAGCGTCTCGCCGGCCCTGCGGCGGCCGCGCTGAGATTCGCGGGTGCTCAAGCCGCTCAAGACGTCGGAGCGGGATGTGGTAGTCCCGGCGCCAACGTCTGAGTTCCGGGGCCGATCAGCCGAGGGCTCGCGGCTGGGAAGGGTGTTGTCGTACCCCCAGTCGTCCATGGCTTCCACCACGGGTTTCGACGTGTTGATTTGCTCGGCCGCTCGCTGCTCCGCGGCGGCGGCCGAGTCAGCGTTGGCAGCCTCCTCTGCGCTCTGGTTCGCCAGCTTTTTAGCTGCCTTCTCCTTCTCAGACTTGGCGCGAGCTTCGGCGGCAAAGTCGTCGGTGACGGCAACGCTGTATGCAGGGTTGGCGGGACCACCGAGGGCATCGCCGCCACCACCTGGGCCGTTGATGGGGACGCGCTTGAGAGCGAGGGTCAGCGCGCACATGAACTTGGAGCGGCGAGTGGCTCGGACGGCATCGTTGTGCCAGTTGGACTTGTGCTTGATGGCGATTTTGAGCGTGAGCTTGTCGCAGTCACCGACGCCGCCCACGCCGATGGCGATGTCGGGTTGGAAGTCACGGTTGTTCTCTGGTGCCCGCACAAAGCGCTCAAGCTCGAGGCGCAGCAGCTCAATATCCTCAAACGACGTGTCGAATGAAACATTTACATCGATGACTTCCTTCATGGCCTTGCTTCGCGTCACGTTCTCAACCCAGGCAGTGTTGAGGACAATATTGGGGACCTAATTGGTTAGCCTGTCGAAGGCGTGGAGAGGGTCATTCCCAGAAACCTACCTGAACGACCTGCATCTTGTCGATGCGCGTAAAAACGGTGTAGAGCAGGGAGATCTTTTCCACGATTAACTGCTCTTTTTCGGGACCCGTGATGTCGACGCGGTCGCCAACATCATAGGGATGCTTGACGAAGAGAAAAATGCAGGAACCGAGAAACTCTTGGGTGGTGACGGCAAAGACGAAGGACAGCGAGAGAAGCGTGGTACCAGCTGTAGTAAGGGTGGCAATGAAGCTGCTCTGGAAGACGGCCACTATGAATCGTGGGTTAGCAAATGTTCAGGGGGCCCCAAGAGAGAAAACAAAGACATACAGAAGATGATGATGACAATGATCAAAACGACGAACAAAAGGACCTTGTCAAAAACGGCGAGCGCCTGGCTGATGTCCTTCATGCTGTGGGCGATAGCCTTCCGCTCCTTTCCGATTTCGACCACCTTGCGGATCATCTCATCCAAGCTAATATCGCCATTCTGATCGGCATCGATGGCTTCGAAGCATTCTTCGGCCTCCTCACGGTGGGCAGGTCCCATGACCTCTATAATGTCGTCCCGGGAGAGGGCGTCCTGTCCCTCGACGACAAAGGACATCCAGATACGGCGAGCCATGGCCTCGGAGCTGCGGACCTTTTCGAGTGCTTCGACGACGACCGAGTGAGCTGAGTTGGGGTTGAAGACTTGCTTTCCAGTGATTTCAGAAGCGATGTTGCCAAAGACGGACGTGATCTTATCCCCTAGGCGACCGACGTCGCCCACAATCCTCATTGGGGCGGCGGCTACTCCCTTCTTGCCGCGGACGAGCATGGCCTCGATACTATCGGCAATGGCATAGTCCTCTTCGGCGAATTCGGGGCAGTACATGGGGAAAAGGGTCCGAGATGCCTCGTACATGAGGCCCAGAAGGTAGATCTCGCGTTTAGAGTCCTGGATACGGTTCGCAAAGGATCGCTGATGGTAGGTAATGCTGATAAGCTGCACAAGAGCCTTCTCCGCAAGGAGGACGGCGGACGACAGGAAGAGCGAGAGCAGGATGCGCACGATGACATTTGCCCAATTCTCGGCGGCGCCCTCAAACATGAACTTGAACGAGAGCCATGAAGCGAGACCCCAGAAGAAGAGCGAGAGGGGGATCTCGAGGGCACGCAGGACCGTAGCATACTTTCTCGTGCCGGAGCTGATGACGCCGCAAAAAAACATGAAGACGAAGGGTAACGTGTGGGCGACCAGCTTCCCCGCCCAAAGAGCCAGCCATGCGGCTTCGATCCAGACGAACAGCAGGAACAGGCTATGGCGGTTCTGTTTGCCCAGCTTGACGCGGTCCTTGTCTCCAGTGAGCGGGAGGACGATGATGGGGATGGCGAGCAGCAAGGCGACAGGAGCGACATAGACTAGATAGCGCGTGATGACGGAGAAGCCGATGATCTTGTTGTATAAGCGACCCATGGCGTTGAACGAGGCCTCCTCGGACGAACCGGTGCCCCCGCGCTGCAGGTCGCCCCGTAGACGTCTCCTGCCGGCCGGGCCGCCAACGGCCCTGTCGAAAAGGGCGTGCTTTTCGTCCATACCTTGGGCGTTAGCTTTTCGCGAACCTGTCGAACTGGCGTTGGACTTGATGGTGCGCAGGGGAATGTCGTGAGGCTCGGCGGTGCTCGAGTCGCCTGAGATGGGGAGGAAGCCCCTCTGCTGCGGCGACATGGGTGACCTCCTTAAAGACATGTCGTCAAGATTTCAGAGGGAGGCCGGGGGGGGGGGGGGGGGGGGGGGGGAGGCACGGCTCCAAGAGCAACTGTTGTTGTCTCAGCCGCAAGGGCCACAGGGAATGTGTCAATGAACGTGGTCGGGTCGCGTGGTCTGGCCGATAAACCAGGACCGACACCGGATGCGAGGTTCTTGTATAACCCAAATTTCGGAATATGAGCGATCGATGAGTTCCGCTTGCGAACCTCTCAAGAAGAATTGTTGATGAGCTGAGTAACTGGGCAAAGCGAGAATGAATCGCAGAGCAACAATCCGCAACTCGAATATGAGACGAATCAAAAAGATTGATGAAACATGAAAGGGACCGGCTCGAAAGACGCCAACAACAATCGGGGACTGAACAATGACAGGAGTCCTAGGTTTGTCAATGGCATCAACCGGTAGGGTCGGCGAAGAGAGAGACACCAGGCCAACGACACACGAGGGTCCAAGAAAAGAAGAACAAAACCCGAAGAAGAAAAAAACGAATGTAATAGGGTTACAGGTCAGAAAACAAGAGGAGGGGACTCGTGTAATGTCACGTCAATGAGTGGTAGTGACGACAAAGAGAGGGTGTGGAGTGGGAAAGCCTTTGAAGATCACTTCTCCACCCTTTCAAGCTCGTCAATGCGGGCATTGTTGAACTGCGCCCAAGATGCGTTGAGCCACTTTTGCAATGGGCCCCATGGATGGAAATTTGCACCTGCATTGGAACCTTAAGCCTCGGGAAAGGGGTCTTTTCCCTGGGCGTGCCTGCCATGCCTGCCAACTGGACCCCTTCCCCTCGTGAGCCGCTCCAGAAAGGCGCCCTCACGAAACACTAGGCATCGACTGAACCAGTTCGTCGACAGGGACCCCTGAGCGGACCCCAGAGCTTTGGGCCAGGGGGTCAGCCACTAAAATGGAGCTGGAAAACGGCAAACCCAAATTTTCCCTGTTTCATCTCGCGACCCCTTGCTGGTGTGCGGGTCGCTTCTGGCTGGCCGTGGCACTGACACGAGCGGAAGGGCACGCGAGGACGGCTTGCGTAGGGTCCACCTCTTGCGACGTTCTCTACACTATGGAGCTGAGAGAAACGAACAAGGAAAATGTAGGACTCGACGTTCCAGAACACACAGTACCGATCTACCGGCCACCAACTGTGTCAGATCTTGTAGCCCAGAACTGGCGCAGGATCCACGGCGCTGGTGACGACACGGCACGGCAAGTGCTGTAAGTAACTATTGGACAATAACTCAACTGTGGAAGACGACAGCGCTGGTGGCAAATCATTGTCCTTCGCTGTGCCTGTTTCATCCGATGTCTATCTTCTCCCATTTTCCAGCGCGAAGCGGGTCCAATGGAAATTCTTGGAATGGTTTCCTCGTCCCACACCACCACACACACACTGGCTCCAAATGGAAGCGAAGCCCACAAAGATTGTCAGAATGGCCTGGCTGAGACTTGCATCTGTTTTTCTGTTCTTTGTGGTCTCTGAAGTAAGAAAGCTGCTTCTCTGGCCTTCCTCAGAATATCGGCCACCTGCGTAGAGACACTGCATCATTGCCCCTGTTTAAGGGAAACAAACTGCGTGCTATCGGCGAAGGTTCTGGTATTCTTACCGCGAGTAACTCAGACCATGGACCACATGCTTGTGGGTGTGTAGCCACTCTGTGGAGTAGAGGATCTCGTGCGTATTGATTAAACCGACAAAGAAGCCACCAACTAGCATTTCAACGGCGGAGTGAAAATTTGGACCTGGAGCCCATCGTTGGCGGGCGGTGCTGTGCCTCGAAGAGGGAGGCCGACTGGCCTCGCAACGAAGGTCAGAGATCCAAATCCCTCAGTAGAAATTGGCCCAACCAACGAACCATTTGACCATCTAAAAAGGGTAGGTAGTCATTTTTCGACATCTCTGAATGCCGGCGTTGAAACAAAAGATTTTGTTCTGCATCAACGACCAACGGACCAACGCTGCCTCACACTGGTGTGCAACGGCCTGCTGCAATTAGTCGTACCACCAGCAAGCAGTGTCTGGGTACCTCGCCTAACACCGGCCAGGCGCACCATATGACCATTTGTACTAAATGCACCAGAAGTCGTGGTCACCGTTAAGGGTCAAGCGGACCCTAATCTGAGAAGGTCTCTTTCAAGGTTGCAATTAAACGTACTTGCGGAAGGGCGCATCTTCCGAGTCGTTAACCGAGATGTAGTTGGACCCTGAGGAATTTATGTGCATCATATACCTTTCTTCCGTCCAAATAACATAGCACGCAGTTTAGCAGCACAGCTTGTGGTCCCCGGTTCTTGTTGCATGAAGTGTTTGCCTTAGGGCTGTGGCCAAGCCTTTGGTGGTCCTAGCTCCCGCAAATCTTGGGCTTGGCTATCACCTGCAGCGGGCAGCTATCAAAGCCGAAAGCTGTGACCCGCCTTTCTTTCTTTAACTTTATTGGGAATCCCATCATCACGGCGACGTCGACAGCAATCTCATCAACGATCATGACCGTATGACCCTCCTACTTGTATGGAACCCCGACCATCGTGATTGATCGAGTCGCTCAATTGGGGAATTACATTGACGTCAATCGCCCAACATGAGGCAGCCCGTCGCCGCCGCCGCGAGGCCCTTTTCGTGCCTGCGATGCCTTGTGCAGAGTTACTCGACGCGCCCTGTCATCTCGGCCCGCTGCCGTCCACAGAAACCCCAAGCCACACCATCCGCTCCTTACCATAGCACGCGCACACTACGACAGAATACCCCCACCTCCCCAGATCACCACCAGCAGCCCCCCGTGCTGCGACAGCCGACCACGGCCCCGAAGGCAGTCATCGACATCAAGCACATCCGCCAGAACCCCGACCTCTACGCAGAGAACTGTCGTCAGCGCAACTACCACGCTGCCGCCGCCTATCCGGCCCGCATCAACGACCTTTTTGCGCAATGGCAGGCCAAGCAGCGCGAGGGCCGCGGCCTACGCGAGCGCGGCAACCTCCTCCGTCGTCAGCTCGCCGACCCGGGCACGAGCCGGGACGACGCCGATGAGGAAGCCGCCGGGTTTCGCTCGCTGTCCCGAGAGCAGCTTCTCGAGGAGGCCCGTAGGGTTAAGGCCGAGCTAAGTGCCATCGAGGAGGCCGAGTCGTCCCTCTCGGCAGAGATGCAGCGCCTCGCCCTTGCCATTCCCAACCTCACCAGCGACGCCACCCCGCGTGGCTCAGAGCCTACTGTCCTAAGCTACATCAACGACCACCCCGATCTAGCAACAACCCACTCCGACTCCTCGGACCGCATCTGGCGCTCCCACGTCCACATCGGCGCCGAGCTCGGCCTCCTCGACTTCGCCGGCGCCGCCACCACCTCCGGGTGGGGGTGGTACCACCTCCTCGACGAGGCCGCCCAGCTTGAGCAGGCCCTCATCAGCTACGCCCTCGCAGCCGCCACCCGCGCGGGGTGGCGCCAGGTCAGCCCCCCGAGCATGGTATACTCGCACATCGCGGGCGCTTGCGGCTTCCAGCCGCGCGACGCCAATGGCGAGACCCAGATCTACACCATCGCCCAGGCGGCCGACGACGCCGCGCGGGGCAAGCCCGAGCTCTGCCTCGCAGGCACGGCCGAGATCCCTCTCGCGGGCATGAAGGCCGACGTGACCCTCGACGAGGCCGAGCTGCCAGTCAAACGCGTTGCCGCCTCGCGCTGCTACCGCGCAGAGGCCGGTGCGCGAGGGTCCGAAACTAAGGGTCTCTACCGCGTTCACGAGTTCACCAAAGTCGAGCTCTTCGCCTGGACCGCGCCTCCCGGTGCGGTTGGCGACGGCGCCGCAACCGAGGACGTCTTTGATGAGATGGTCGACCTCCAAACGGAGCTGCTTGGCTCGCTGGGCCTCCACTGCCGCGTGCTCGAGATGCCGTCCACCGACCTAGGCGCCTCGGCCATGCGCAAGTGCGATATTGAGGCTTTTTTCCCCTCGCGCCGCGAGCGCAACGACGGCTGGGGCGAGGTCACAAGCGCCAGCATCTGCACCGACTACCAGACCCGCCGCCTGGCCACGAGGCTCAAGCTCGCCAACGGCAAGCTCGCCTATCCCTGGACTGTCAACGGTACCGCCCTGGCCGTTCCCCGCGTCCTGGCCGCCATCCTGGAGAACGGGTGGGACGAGAGTGACAAGTCCGTGACAATTCCAGAGGTCCTGCGGCCTTGGATGGACGGGAGGGACAAGATCGGACCGAGGCATCGTTGAGAGCCAAGTTACAACCAAAAAAAAAAAAGAAATTGGTTATAACATCAGCGTGGCGTGTTACATTTCTGTCAATGTATGTATATAAGAGAACCAAAAAAGGCCATCACACTCTTGTTGCATTGTACGGTACGGACGGCGTAGTCAAAGTAATTCATATTCATCATCGCATCAAAGACTACCTATTCATACAAAACAAAGTCCATCCCCAACCAGCACCATGGCTTGCCAAAGCCCCCAGATAACGCCCTTCACCTCAAGGCTACTGACACTACTACTAATCCGATAAACAAGGCGTGATGATCAGAACACACATAGGAAACCAGACAAAAGAGAGTATTCACCTTAACCCACACTTATTCCTTGTCCTCCTCTTTACCTCCAAGTCTCATCCAACCATACCCATGACATAACCATTCATCATCCATCATCCATCACACCGCCGCAGCCGCAACAGGCACGCTCGCCTCCGGGCTACCAACCCCAACATCGCTCTCCCTTCCAACCACGCTCTCCGTCCAGTCACTCGCCGCATCGTCGATATCATCATGATTCTCATGGGCAGCATCATGCTCCGACCAGTCATCATCATGCTCCTCGAGCTCATGCTCGTCCGCGGGTGTGATCACTGTAGTACCATGGCTCGCCCGCCTCAGGCTTCTCGCATCCTCTTGCTCTCCCTCCCGCTCGAGGTCGGCGGCGTCGCCGAGATCGCTGAACCGATCCTCCTCCTTATCGTCGTCATCAGCCGGCCCCCCGTCTTCATGCTCCGTCGAGGGCGTAAATGTGACATCGACAGCGGAATCAGCCGCAGGGGCACAGACGACGATGTCGACGGGCGGCGCCGGGACCGACCGCGACATTTCCCGCTGCTGGTGATGCTCGTTGTATGCATCCTCGTCTCCCTCCCTCAAATCCATCCCCATCCCGATATTCTCCTTGTCATCGCCGAGCCCAGCTCCCAGGTCGCCGTATCCCTTCGACGCCGAAACAGCAGCAGCAGCCGGCGACACCCAACTGCTCTTCCTCAGGCCTCTCGACGCAGCAGTCCCGCCGGCGGTCCTAACGCTCTGGCTTCGCTTAATGCCGCCTGAGGGCACATTGTTCGTGATTTGGCTGAGCGAGAGAATCCGGCGGGATGACGGGGGAGTTCCGCTGGGAGTGTTCGCCTTGCTCCGCGCCGACATGGCCATGGTTAATGCGCTGCGGGGCTTGGTAGCAGCGGACGCCTCGCTCGCCCCTGGCGTGCTGGATTCGGCGGACTTCTGAGATGAAGTCACGCGCTTGCGGCTCATCGTATCACGTCCGTTGTTGGCGGTAGCCCGGTTGGTCTTAGCCATGAGCAGGACCCGGGAGTGGTCCATGACGCCTTCCAGAATGCGGCGCTCCAGGCTTTCGGCGCGGGATTCCATGTCGTGGAGCTCTTCACGGCGGAGTCGGAGGGCCGTATCCAGGGAGGAGAGATCGGCTGTCAGGCGAGTTTTTTGCCGGGCGAGGGTCTCTTGCTCTGAGCGCAGCGAGAGAAGGCTATCCTTGATTCGCGACTCGTCTTCCTTGAGCGCAGCGAGGAAGTCGACGCGAAGTTGCTCCTGCTCTGCGCGCAGGGCAGCGTTGGCTTCCTTCAGACGGGCCTCCTCTTCCATGAGATTGGCCAGAATCTCGATCTTGAAGCGTTCCTGCTCCTCTTTGAGGGTCGCCTTGATCAGTTCTTGCTCTTGTCTCAAAGCTTCGTTAGCATCGCGCAAGCGCTGCTCTTCCTCTTTGAGATTGGCCAAGAAACTCTCCTTGAGGCGTTCTTGTTCTTCCCGCAGGCCGGCATTCATCTCCTTGAGAAGCGATTCCTCTTCGCGAAGGTTGGTGAGGAACGTGTCCTTGATGCTTTGCTGCTCGTCACGCAGGGCATCGTTCATCTCCTTGAGTCGAGATTCTTCGTCGTGGAGGGTAGCGAGAAACGTTTCCTTCAGCTTGTCCTGTTCCTCCTTGAGAGCGACATTGGTTTCCATTAGCCGAGCCTGCTCTTCCTTGAGGTTGTTCAAGAAAGCCTCCTTCATTTGGTCCTGCTCCTCTTTCAGGGAGACATTGGTCTCCATCAAACGTGCCTGCTCTTCCTTGAGGTTGTTCAAGAAAGCCTCCTTCATTTGATCCTGCTCCTCTTTTAGGGAGACATTGGTCTCCATCAAGCGTGCCTGCTCTTCCTTAAGACTGGCGAGGAAAGTCTCCTTTAGTTGAGCTTGCTCTTCAATGAGAGCAGTAGTTGCCTCCTTGAGCCGAGATTCCTCCGCCATCATGTTCGCAAGAAACTGTTCAGTGATCTTGTTCTGTTCCTCCGGAAGAGTTACGGTGATGGACTCCTTCAAGCGCGCCTCCTCTGCCCGGAGACTTGCAATGAGAGCCTCGACATGCTCCTTTTCCTCGCGGCGCCGCTCAAGAGCGATGGTGGTCTCCTGCAGAGTCTTTTCGCGATCTTCGTGCTCATCAGCAATGCGTTGAGTTTGGGCGGCGAGGAAGGTAGACAGCTCCGCCGCAGTGGCCTTGACCTGAGCATGAACCTGGTTCAGGGTTTCGAGTTGCTCAAAAGCCTTGTCGGCCACTTGGGTATGGCTAACCAAAGTGTCCAGTTTTTCGATCACTGCCGTGTCGTCGTACTTCTCGGGCGGCGGAGGCAGCATTGGGTGCTCGACTCGTTCTTGGATCGCCAGGGTGGACGTCTTGAGGTGCTCGTAATGCTGCGCAAGAACCAGCATGACTTCTTGAACGCTCTCAAGAATCTTCGGCTGAAACTCAGATACCTGACCCTGGAGCCCCTCCACCTTGCCAATTGCTTCCTGGACTTGCTGGCGAGTGAGCTGGTGCTCAGCCTTGCCATCAGTGTGGTTCTCATCCGACTTGGTGACGAGGTCTTCAACCCGCTCAAAGACGGTCTTGGAAGCCTCCTCCATCTTCTCCATAGAGTCGGTGACAGCTGTGCCGAGAGTGTCAACCAGGGTCTTGAGCTCCTCGGCAATTGCCTTTGTGCCACTAATGGCGGCCTCCATCTCAGCGTCCCTGGCTTCACTCTTGGTGGCACGATCGTCCTGGAGCAGCTGAAGCTCATCGTACTTTGTCATCAGCTCGGACATGCGCTCGTCAAGTTTGGCAAGCAGAGTGTCCGCAGTCGTCTGCAGCTTCTCGTCCAGCTCAATCTTGACACCGACCATGCCGGTCTTGGAATCCTCAAATTCGAGCTTCAGAGTGTCGAGAACCTCCTTGACATCCTCGCTGACGTTATCGTTCTTGCGGATGCTGCTGCTGAGGGTGTCGAGGATGCTATGGATCGAGTCTACACCGCGCGCACCATCTTCCAGTTTAGACCCGACAAGGTCCCGGAACTCCTCCAGCATGGCCTTCAGCTCAGTGACTGTCACGCCTACGCCGACAATCTCGGCTTGGCGCTCTTCGAAGCCCTTCGTGTTGGCATCGGCGTGCGCATCGAGCCGCTCCTTGATGTCACCAAGACGGAGCTCCAGGGCCTCGAGATCTTCCTTTGACGGAAGATTGACCAGATCGACCTTCTGGATTTGTTCGACCAAAGACTTGGTATCAAGACACACCGCCTCGACGGCTTCCACATCAGTCTTGGTAATCTTCTCGGGGTCTTCAAGGGCCTTCTCGTGGCGCTCTTTCATCTCGTCAAAGGCAGCGACGATCTGATTGACGAGCGACTCGACCATGGCCACGTCTTCTTTGCGGGAGAGGTTGTCCACTTGGGTAGCCAACCCACCCAAGCTCTGTCGAGTGTCGTCAAGGAGTGCCTCCAGCGCATCGATATGTTCTTTGCGCGAGACACCATCGAACTGTGTGGAAAGACCGTTGACACTTTCGCGGGCTTCGAGAATGAGAGTTTCAAGACCGTCGATGTGATCTTTGCGAATCGCCTGCTCACCATCCATGAAATCGTCGAGGCGGGATTTTGTGTTGCGAAGGATCGTCTCGATCGCCTCGACATCCTCTCTCGAAGCGGGATCGGTGCTGGAAGGGGCGGGAGGAACGGCGGCTTCTTTGGCGGCCAGATCGTTCACGGCCTCCTGTATCTTGCGGATGCTCTCCTCTAACACCTCAAAGGGCTTCCGGTCAGGCAATGCGGCAACCGACTCGGCGACATGCTGAATAGTTTTCTCCATATCAGCCAAATCCTCCTTGGAGAGGGTAGTAACCACCGGCTTCGGGGCCGATTCCATCGCTTCAACTTTGATGCCGAGCTGAGTGATCAGGGCTTCAAGGTTTCTGATGTCATCCTGCTTCAGCATTTGCTCAGTAGGTACCATCGCCTTAGACTCGTCGCTGATGGTAGCCAACGCCCGGTCGTTCCTGGTTTCTTCGCGGAGGGTGTCAATATCGGTCCGCACGCTGTCCAATCCCTCCTTGAGTGCTTCGAGAATCTCATCATTGGCTGTCAGATCAGCCGGCTTGTCACGGAGATTGTTGAGGCTGGTGCGGATGTCACCCAGGCCTTCTTGCAATGCGTCGAGGATCTCTGTAAGCCCAGCAATAGGCCGAGTACTAATCTCAGATCGAAGACCATTAATCCCATCGTGAAGAGCCTCGAGAACTTCCCGGTTGCCTCCAGCTTGAGGCAGGGCCGGGACCATGGATGAGTTGACTATATCACGAAGGGAGTCGACCTCTTCCTTCAGCATTGCCTGTGAGTTCTCCGAAGAGCGTCTGACAAGGTCAGCCAGCTCGACGCGGAAGCTGTCCAGGGTGCCGAGAAGCTGGCTCATAACCTGCTCGGCATCTGGCCCGCCGCTTGCGCGGCCGACATAGCTCTCAATGTCCTGCCGTAGTTTCTCGAGTCCGTCCTTTGTTGCGTCGATCACCTGTTCCGTGCCCAACGCGTTGGCAGCAATGTTCTCTTTGGCTTCCTCTGATGCGGCCCTAATCTCGGCTTGCAACAGCTCCTTGATTTCGTGCAGACGTTGCATGACCTCATCGCTTCCGCCGCCTTGGGTGACGAGGGCGTTGGACTGAATGGAAGAGAAGTCGAACGAGTTTAGCTCTTTTTTCACGGCATCGGCGACGTCCGCAGAGAGGTCCAAGGAGCCGAGTCCTTCCTTGACAGCATCAACCACGTCGACGCGGGATAAATCCGAGTCGGCGGCGGCGGTCCGAGAGGCGGCAGAAACGTCAAGGCCTTCCAAGACCCGCTTCACGGCATCTGCAACCTCGTTAGAGAGGTTGGCTTTGTCGAGACCCTCTTTGACAGCGTTGACGACATCACTGCGAGATAGCTCAGAACGAGCGACCAGAGCCGAAGAGAAGCTGGAAAAGTCGAAGGCCTCCAACGCCGATTTGACGGCAGCAGTGACATCCCCAGTGAGGTCGACGGACCTGAGCCCCTCCTTGACGGCGTCGGCCACATCCGCCGGGGGGATCTCTGTGGGAGGCAGATCCCGCGAGACGTCTCCATGGGGTACCAGTGCGGAGGAATAAGTGGAAGGGAAGTCAAAGTCCTTCAAAGCCTGCTTGACCGCTAGCGTAACGCTGTTGTTGAAATCAAGAGACTCAAAGCCCTCTTTGACCGCGTCCGCCACGTCAACTCTCGAAAGATCCGGCCGAGGAATAGTAGCGGAGAAGTCAAAAGACTGAAGCCCTTGCCTGACTGCATGGACTACGTTAGCTGAGAGGTCGGTTGTCTCCAGGCCTTCCTTGACCGCATCCATAATCTCGGAAGACAAGTCGAGCGACTTCAGCCCGGACTTTACCGCATCCGAAACCTCCGCCTTGGTTACTGGTTGAGGAACCAGAGCGTTGGAGTGAATGGCAGCGAAGTCAAACGACTGCAAGCCCTCGGTGACAGCGTCGAGCACATCGTCCCGAGAGAGGTCGGATGTGGAAGGAGGCGGCTGGGAAACGGGGAATTCAAAGGAGTCGAGGCCTTCCTTAACAGCATCCACCATATCCTCTCGAGTGATATCGGTACCCATGCCAGGGGCAACGGGAAACTCGAATTCTTCCAAGCACTCCCTTACGGCGTCGAGGATCTCGTCCCTTGATAAAGCAGGAGGGGCTTCGACCTTGGGAGGGACGTAATGTTTGAGGCCTTCCATAACGGCCTGGAACACCTCATCCCGTGTGGCACCAGGGGGGTGGTCGTCCCGGGGCGCGTAGGCGCGGAGACCCTCCTGAAGACAGGCAAGGACCTCGTCTCGCTCCAAGCCAATTTGTTGGATCTCGATCTCGGGCTTGTATTTCTCCCACGCATCCTTGACTGCTTGAATAACGTCTTCCCTCCGGAGGTCCGGTGTGCGGGGTTTGGTTGCCTGCGTGTCCTTGAGGGCGGCGCGCACGCTGTTGTAGATCTCCTTGTAGTCGATCGAGGCTTCGCGGGACGAGATCGTCGCAGCCGACTGGCGGCGGTGCTCGCGAAGCAGGCTATTCATTTGCTGACTCATCTCAGACAATCCCTCCTCGACGACCTTGGTCATCTCAGCCTTGGTGGCGGCCTGCGACCTGCCTGCGTTCTTCTCGGCCACCTCGTCCAGTCTCCGACCTATCTCCCGCCCCATGCCCAGGACTTCACCTCGGAGCTCCCGGACGAGCGCCTTGGTTTCGGCGGTGAGGCCGCCTCCCTGGGCGACGCTGTCCTTGACGCTACGGATGGCCTGCAGGAGGTCGTCACTGAGCACGTCGGCACCCCGGTCTTGGCCAGGTAGCAGCCGCGAATTTTGAGAGGCAGAAGCTGCGGCGTGTAAAAAGTCGAGAGCTCCCCGTCGCGACCTGTCATCATCATTGTCAAAGCTCCAATTTCGGTCTCGAACAACACCGTCGCCGCCACCACCACCTCTGCCACCGCCACCAGCAGCAGCAGCAGCAGCAGCAGGCACAACGGCCTGCTGTTGATTGGCCTTCACAAATCGGGCCAGCTCTTCAACCTTTCCAGCCGTAGCCAGGCCGGAGAGCTTGTCAGCCAGTTCGGTGAGACGGTTGAGAAGTGCATCCTGGCCCTCCTTTGTGCCCATGTCTCGGATGATCTTCTCAAGCAGGGCAACCGTAGCAGGCGACGGCGCGTCCGAAACCAGTGATGGCGTGCTGAGCAGTGACTCCCTATCGAAAGAGGCAGCGAAACTGTTGGGGGAAGGTATTCGTGGCAACGAAAAGGGCCGAGCGGATTTTGACAATGTTGGAGAGGAGGGCGGGTGTCTGCCTTCCAGGAGCAGAGGCCCTCCATAGGGGTCTCTGGTGGTGGACGACCGTGTCCTGACGTCTGAGATAAGCTCGCGCAGGCTTTTTCTGATATCCTCGTCACGGGTGTTGGTGGCTTCCTTCAAGCTGAGAAGATCTGTTGCGTTGTCCCTGCTGCGCCTGCTCAGCAGCGACATCTCCTTCTGCAGAGTTGTTGCAATGTCGGTGAGGGTAAGAATCTGGCTGGACAGTGATTCGAGGGTTCCAGGAGGCTTGGCCAGTGCCTTGGAGCCATTCGTAATGTTTGCGAGAGGAGTCTCTGGCTCCTTTGGAGCAGGCGTGTTGTTATTGTTGCTTTGGTTGCTTTGGTTGCTCATGTTCTGGAGAGCAAGCATGGTGGCCGACTGGGGAGGCGTGTTCTCGCCGAGAATACTTTGCTGAGGCCGCCGCACAATGGGGCGGATAATCGGGGTCAGACTAGGACCTGGGGTTGGTGTCCCATTGGCCGACCGGTCTTGCCTGTCGTCCCGTGGTTCCACGAAAGTATCCCTGGTGTCTTTCCTTTGGGGAGTGGTTGGCCGGTCTGCTTTTTCTGGTGATCTGGGGGTGGACTGAAGTGAATCCCGGCTGCCGGCCTCGAGCATGAGACTCATGTCCTTGACCGATGCGGGCTGGAGGGACTGCATGCGGCGATGGGAAGAT
Organism: Corynascus novoguineensis; assembly: GCA_033296725.1. Taxonomy (NCBI): domain Eukaryota; kingdom Fungi; phylum Ascomycota; class Sordariomycetes; order Sordariales; family Chaetomiaceae; genus Corynascus; species Corynascus novoguineensis. Next base: position 25,392 of record MU857635.1, read on the forward strand.
GGCCGCAGGGCGGGCCGTTCTGGGGATGGGTCGGCACGCTTGGGCACATGCGGCACCAACGCGGCGCTCTCACGGGCTTTCTCGGCCATGGCAGCATGGGCCGACTGGATAGCCGTCGATGTGCCCACGCGGGAGACGCTGGGCGACTGCGGGTTGAGGGGCAGCGGAGGAGGTGCCCGCTCCGGGTCCGAGCTGTCCCACCTGTTGTTTATTAGGCCATGTTAGATGCTAAAGGAGCGATATAGCATGGCCTCCACGTTCTACCGAGTCCAGTGGAGGCCCGGAGGAGAGAGAGTCAGGGTCTTACATGGGAACCAGGGCACGACCATGGTCGGTGGAGGCGGAATGTTGGTGCTTCATGGGCCTATCCTGGTCGCGAGGGGCATCCCTCTCAATGGGTGGCATTGTGGTGACGATATGCTGTGTTTCTGCGTAGTGGCGGGCAGATCGAGGAGGCGTGTGAGAATCGTAATGGATATCGCTGAAATGTGGTAAATTGCAGCGATGCGACGATGCGATGCGGGTATCTCTTGAGGGTTCGAGTGCCAGATCGCAGACCCGCTCAGGTCGGTCGAGTTCCAGACTCCCAAAAGCCAACAGAAGAGAAAAAAGACAAACGAGCAGCAAACCCAAACGCTCGAGTCAAGGCAGAAATGCTGTTGACATGTTCCTGTAGGGTATCATGAAGTCTTTTCGTGTTTAAACTGTCGGAAGGGAGAGAAGAGCTCGGAGATGGGACGGCGGTGAATTTGGCCTTGATTTGAGCCCTGCGTTGGCGCTCTGCGAACCAATTGCCTGTCATTGCCCTGTCTTGTTGTTGATTGTTTGGGTTCCCTGAGCAACGGGGCAGCCGCGACAGGGGTCAGTCTGGCTGCCCCTCATTGGGGAAGGGCCAGGGGGGGGGTTGCCAGGTTGCGGGGAGCTCCCGTTATCGATAGAGCAGCCCAGGCCCGGTTTCCACTCCAGCTCAACCTCATCTCAATTTCGGTATCGGGTAGCTGCACCACATGCATTCCTCTTCAATAGCTACTGTGTATGTACATATTTCGGATTTCTCTGGGTCCTTGAGCAAGGCCACAAGCAACATGCGGCTCAACCACCCAGAGAGCGGGACGTGAAACGACAAGGCCACGAGCCTAAGCCCCATAAAACTGTACGACAGTTCCTGATCGAACGTTTATGGTAGTTACATGTTGAAAAGCTGGATTGTACATACCCGATAAAGCGCAAGCGATTTGTGACTGATCTTCAGTGTAATGTACCACCTGGGCTATGCCACCAGCTTGGCATCCGCCTTGGCCGGCCGCTGCCCGAAAATGGTGCTCCCAACGCGGACCTCACCGCTACCCATGGCAACGGCACCTTCAAAGTCCTCGCTCATGCCCATGCTGAGCTCTAGCTCCCTCTCAAGCCCTAGCTCCTTGACCACCAAGTCCCTCTGCTCCACTAGAAGCTTGAAGTCGTCGTTCTCGTTCTCGGCCGTGGTGGCCACACTCCTCGCAATGGCGCCGATCGTCATGAGGCCGAGCAGATGTAGGTTGGGGCAGTCGTTGACAATGGCCCGGCATAGCGAAACGACATCTTCACCCGGTGCACACCCAGACTTGGACTCCTCGCCCGAGGTATTCACCTGAACGTGAATGTTGAGCTTGGGCGTTTCAGGCTCTGCCTTGATCTTGTCGCCGCGATACTTGTCGAGGAGCTGTGCCTTCTTCAGATTATCCACGCTGGAGACGCACCACAAATTGGGAATCTTGGCGAGATCCTTGCAGCGACCTAAACCGATAATCGAATATCAGCTACAGGTCGACAATTCGAGACCTCAGGACGTACCCGACTGTAACCCGCCGATAAAGTGCCACTGGATGGATCTCGGCAGCAGCTCAGCTTTTTGACTCAGCTCTTGCGCGTAGTTCTCACCAAAATGCAGCTGCCTGGCCGGCGACTCATGGAGGGCGAGGATGTCGTTGGCAGGCTTGAGCTTCGAGACGGCGACGAGCCGAACCTTTCATCGGCTGGTGTTAGTCAGAGGGTTCCGAATTCATTTTGAAGAGACAACGTTGCCCATATGTGCGAGGTAAGCGATCGCTTAACCAGATCAGAGGAAA